>CM035407.1:115755293-115807793 GCA_020310875.1 Ceratopteris richardii | reverse complement strand
TATTCTGTTCTCCAATGGCAGTTTCTGAGCATGTTTGTTCATGTGACATGTTTCTTTACCCAGAAAGGCTACTCCTAAAGCTGATTAAGGAAGGGGGTCGAGTTCTGCAGAGCCATTGTGTAGGACCCCACCTTCTAATGTGATGTAGCACGTAAATGCACATGTATAAGCGATATTGACCAGCGAACGTTGAGTAGTTCAGCATCTTTATGGAGATGGCTGCAATGGAAGCTTTATCGTCGATTTCACACCTTTGTGAGGACGACAAGAGAGCAAGGCATAAATGGAACGAAATGCTTGAGACTGAAGGAAGTTGAGTCATGTGCAGGAATATGAAAGAGAGGCTTCTACCGAGGTCCGGGAGATTCCGGCAGTGTAACGTAGATAGTTGTCCGTAGATATTCCTGTAGATGGTGCACATGTACATGCTGTTATCAGCGATGGCGTCGTTATACTTTAGGCGCTATGATGTAACCCACGGACAAAAACACCGTACTGGATATCTACGAGATTCCTGCTTTGATTCATTTCCGGTCTTATAAAGGCGAACTTATATTGCATCATCGTTGCTGAAATTGTTCTCTTCTGGTTCGCAAACGAAAGAGCTTCGTGTCAGAAAATGGAGCTTCGTATGATATGATAAAGCTGATTGATGATGAGGTCGAAAGTTATGGTGGCGAAAGCAGCATTGCATAATTGTTGGCGTATGACCGCAGCTTTTGGAGTTGTACAGCACGTAGATGCACATGCAGGAGAATTGCAGAAGCATGAGCGTTCCATAGCTCCGCAGCTGCATAAAAATGGCGGAAATGGAAGCATTTTCTTTTCCATTCTTCACTTTTGCGGAGGAGGTAATAGAGCGCGGGATGATGTAGGGGAAATGCTTAAAACTGAAGTCAGCTTTCTCTCTTTCATCGAGGAGGAGAGGCTCTGTTCAGTGCCGGCATTACAGAGGCAGAGATATGACGACATTTCCTTTCGCGGAAATCTAGAAGATTCCGGCAGTATAAGAGTTAATAGTCTGTAGATAGCATATACCCATGGATATCTGCAGAGTTCTTGTTGTGGAAAATGTGTGAAGTTTTCATGGCGAACTCTTCCTACATCACCGTTGCAGTAGAGCCTTATCTGGTTCGCTGACTGAAGAGCTTCGTGCACAAATACAGAGGCTCAATTGCATGTCCAATGTCCCACACATGAGCACGCCTACATGCAGCTACCAACAGAGTCGTCCTTAGGCACTGAAGGCGCGGTGACATAACCTACAGATATCTGTGAGTTCCTGTTCTGAAGCATTTCTGCTTTATCCATGGCGACCTCATATTACATCACCATTGCTCTAAAGCTTGCCTTGCTTCACAGCTTGAAGAGCCTGATGTGAATCCGGCTGGCTCGAATCGTGTGAATGCGAATTGAAAAAGCACGGTTGCTTAGCAAACGTCGAAAAGCATGCGTTCGACGCCTATTGCGAGGTTGTCTGTTCGGACTGTTCCTCTATATTTCTCTCCTCCTTTTGAGGTGGGGCATTGGTATTCGCAATGGTAGATCTCAGAACATTCTTTTGCACATGGTGTGAGAGGCAACATGTGGGGCAAGGAGAAAGAGTGAGAGCAGGAGCTTTTCACGAAAAGCACTCGCTAGGAAAAGCGGCTCCCATGATCATCTTTCTCATATGCCACGGTGCCACCTTGTCTTTATAGCCTTTGATAGTTTAGCACGCAACCCCTCTCTCTCGCTCTCTCTCTCAACACACACAGACACTCTCTTCTTATCTCTCTTCCGCCCAAGCATGCGCGCACAGACAGACAGCCATACACTCGACTCACGCATCAGCGCACTACGCGACCTCAATGACGAAGAACTGTTGTTCAATTCTATGACGAAAATCCTATCTGTTTACTCTCTATCCACCTCTCTTCTATGTTTCTCTCTCTCCCTCCCGCCCACACGCTCACACAGGAACACGGATCAGCACATACATTATGATACATATTACAGATTCACGTACACCAACACAATACGCACCTTAACGAGAATACACTATTCTTCGATACAGATGACAAAACCTTCTGTAGTCACTTGCGCTCGCGCTGCCGCCGAGATGCCCCCACACGTACACGCACTCAAAGGCACATGACATCTTTACTGCTCTCCCTTTATCAACACAAACTGCGAGAAGTAGCTATACAATACATGCTTTTTTATCTGTACAGCGATTAGAGAGGACTGAAGCGTACGGTGGTTTAAGTGTCTTCCACATTGATGTCTCCTCTATGACTTATTCTGTTGTAGTAGAGCCTTTTTTTAGACCGCTGGATTGTAGCACAGCCGGGACCATAGCAGGCAAAAAGCTCGCTAAGTAGCCCAAGTTCTGGTCTGCTGGTATGGAGTGTTGTAATTTGACGGTTTAATGGGCAGCCCTTCCCGTTTGTTTTCCACACTCAAAACAGCCCCATGGTTTCATGCTAATCCGACAACCTTCTCATTTCTTTCGGCCCAACAGGACATTAGTGCAGCCTAGAACCGGGTCTTTCCCACTCGCTCCCCACCGGTGAGGGTCTTTCCTGCTCGCCTCTCACCACGGAGGTGTTGAAGGATGGTAGTGATGAAGAATACATCTTGTTCAGGACTCAAAAGAGACTTCAAAATATCCGTGGAGCTAGAATGGAGAATCTTTATCGAAAGTTTAGGCGCCTTGAGGAGGAAGTAAACGTGGGTCACTCTCAATACTAGACATGGCTCCAGAAAATAAGAGGCATGCTTAAATATGAAGAAGAAATTCAAAGAAAGAATTTACAACTAAACTTTAAAGATTGGTGGGTAGAGAAGGCAGACGAACCTATTGAAGAGATGTGCGGCCTCCTAAAGAAGAAGCAATTCCTTTCATGATAGATATCAATGGGGTTGAGTGCAACACAGAGGAAGAAAATAGTATAGTGATTGTAAATCACATTACCTAGCTTTTGGTGGTTTCCACATGTCTTTCTCTTCAAAAGCATGATTGCATGTGGAACATCTCTAGGATCAGAACCAAAAGAATTTGACAAAATACGAAGCCTCTTCTTGAAGCTCCCATTTTGCATAATGAGATTCTTGAAGTTACCGTTCACTTTCTAATGGTGAAATCCAAGGGTTGCATGGCCTCACTAACGAGTTTTGCAGGACCTTCAAGAACATGGTGACTACTCCATTACCTCTAATGTGGAAAGAGTCCATTTCTTTCATGGCACTACCCAAATATCTCAATGTAGGCGTCATCAAGATTATTCAAAAAAATGGAAGCAAAAATAGATTTGAAATTGGTGGCCAATTAGGAGCTTGCAAACAAGTTACAACCAAGTTAGAAGATCCTTGCTAAGGTCATTGCTAATCGAATTGATTGTCACTTAAAACTGGAAGAGTGAGGATAAAAAAGGGTTCATCAAGGGGAGGTTTATTATGGAGGCTATCATGGATCTTTGAGAAGGTCTTGTTTCCATTGAAGAGTCCAGTCAAGATGTCCTCTTCCTTACAATCAACGTCGACAAAGATTAGGACACACTTAAGTGAGACTTCATTCTCCAATCTCTGAAATACTTGAGCTACGGCTAGAAATTCATTAAGATGATTTCAACATTGTTGGGAAATGCATGAGTGCAGAATAACATCGATGGCCAATTTTCTCAAGCTATTCAATTAAAACATTCTGTCAGGCAAGGATGCCCTTTGGTCCCTCTTCTCTCTGCAAGCAATACCAATGGCCTCAGCTTCCTTGGTAAACATCACGCATGTTCCCCTCAATCAAGACAAGATGATTGTTAGATTCTTTTTTTATGACAAAAATGCCTTTGTACATAGCCATCCGGCTAGCATTGATACCTTTTGATGTTGCCTAAAGACATTTTGTGAGCCATCAAGCTCCAAAATAAACCACTCTAGAATGACTTTCGGGGAATTTATTGGTCATCCACCTCGAATTTGGGTAGACCATGGCTGTCAATTGATTCCTACGGACAAATTATCGTCCCATGTTAGATATTCCAATGGTGTTCGATGTTTTGATAGATCAATGATGCAACTGGGCTCTATCAAATCTTGATAACAAGTTGGCATATTGGAAAGCTATGCAGGTCAACCTGGTGAGCCAAGCCATGGTAGTTAACACCTTCGTTCTTTCTTCAATTATTTACTTTCTCTCTTGTTGGAGACCGAAGTACCATGAGATTGTGGAATTGGAAAGAATGTGCAAAAAAGTTCTATGAATGGGAGACCCTCATAGAAGGGATGTCCCCAAAATTAATGGGCTACTTGCATAAACCAAAAATATCAAGGTGGTTTAGGTATTTTAGACATTGAAGGAATGTCCAATAAGATGGAACCCAAATGACTAATTAAAGCATGGAGAAACAGGGATGCCTCTTGGGCCAAGCTGATTTTTAGAAATAGGAGCGCTCTTAAGTTTGTTGGCCTTCAAGACAAAAGGGAATTGATCGTCTCACTCTTTTGTTCTCGGGCTCTATGAGGTGACTCGCAAAGGTTAGAACATATATAGTTTGCTCCCTATGGAAGAATTGGTACAATGAGAAAGTGTTTTCCAAGATCAATGAAGTTTAAAAATGGGTAGCTGATATTAGACAAAATTCTTGGAGTTAGATGTTTGCAAAAGCATGCCAACAGCACAAGGAAGAAGGAGAAGCTTGGAGCACAACACACAATACTGAATGTATTACCACTAGAAATGTACAAAGATAAGTGAACTATTAGAGCTATAGGCATATATACAAGCTAGGGGAAAAAACACCTCCTTAAGAGGGAAAAAGGTGTCTCGGTGGTCCTAGTGTGTTCACACACATCACTACCTAAATATAGCAAGAAATCCCCCGTAGGAGTGATGTGGAGAACAAGGACATGGCACTCATGTATAAGGAAATTTCAAGCTATGTGGAATCAATCCACAAAAGGAAGCAAGCCCAAATCCTTGTGGAAAGCTTCAAAGTTCTCCCTAGGTAGAGCCTTTAGGAAAAGGTCTGCAATGTTCTACTGCATAGGCACATATGCCAATCTGATCTCTACAGTAGAGAACCTCTCCCTAACATAATGGTAATGCACCTCAATGTGCTTAGTGCGAGCATGGAACACATGGTTCGTCACAACTACCAATGCGCTTTGACTAGCATTGAAGATGGTGGTGGCAGAAGACTGACCAACACCCAAATCAGCCATAAGGCATCTATTGGAGAAGATGGTGGATTATCTTCAGAGATGAAGTGGTGTTGCTAGAACCTGGTTCAAACCAGCCAAGAATAAGTGATGGAGAGTGTAGTGGGCCTCTTTTGGTTGCTAATGAATAAATAATCACCTATGTTCTTTGGAATATGATCCACTAATCAATGGATCAAAACGGATGAGTAGGAAATTAATTCAAGGTCATGTACTTGCCATTTTAGTCTTTACACCTATTTAGTATAATGAATAGTGCTTTGAGCCTAGTAGTAACTAGCCTAATTCCTTTTGTTGGTCTCTAATTAACTTAGATAGCTACCAATTATGAGTGATTTCAATAAAAAAGATGAACTATATGTTGAGTATGATGTTTAGCAGATCATAGAACTTCCCCAACACTTTTGGGATGCATGAGACTACATACCAAAGAGTAAAGATATGATAATATCTCATGAATGAGATCTGAACCAATGATAATGAGATTTTGGAGATATAAAATAGACAATATACTAAAGCTATGATGCTTTAAATCACAACAATTCATCAATCATACACTGATAACAGGCTCTGAGAAGATCACTATACTGATGTAGTCATAGAAGAGAGGTGAACTAGATATATAATCAAAATGTATGTATTAGATTACATAGAAATACAATGTCATTGGAAATAATCTATGGCACAATGTGAGGTTAGTGATTGAGCTATGGAGTGAGCTCTCAAATCACATAGGATCCCTCTCTATTGCTCTCCAAAGTCATTCATTCACGCGAGTCTTTTGATCCACCTTTATAGTTGAGTTTGGAGCCAATCTTGAATTCAAATTCAAATGTTCACCTAAAAGTAAATCCTTAACTATAGGATATGTCTTCTCATCAATCATCTACCAAATAAATCGAGATTTGATGCTTCCTGATTGCACATGGAAGTAAGGCTCTTTTACAAAGGTAAAAGGTCATAGCGTTTACAAGGGATTGATCATAGATGACTATATATGCTAGTTATTCAAGTATGTGGGCTTGGATTCTTCATTCCTTCTTGATCTCTTGTAAACCCATCATCAATTTAAACCTATTTATCTTAGTTCTATTTAGATGCTTTGTGAGTATATATGCACATTGCAAACGCGTTGATACATAGGACAATTGAATGTTCTTGCTAAGAAATTTCTCCCTTACATAATGATAGTGCACTTCAATGTGCTTAGTCCTTGTATGATATACAGGATTAGCAGCTAAATAAAGTGAACTAGTGTTGTCTCCAGAAATCACTGGAGTGTAAAAATGTAACCCCAAATCTGTGTCGAGTTGCTTGAGCCACATAGCCTCTTGTGTTGCATTTGCTAATCCTCTATATTATGCCTCTGTAACTAACAAAGACACAGCTGGTTGCTTTTTAGATAACCATGATATTAGCTTTGAACCTACAAAGGACAAGTAGCATGAGGTGCTCCTCCTATCATGCTTGGAGCTAGCCCAATATCCATAAGAATACATCTTTATGTCGAAGTCATAAGTGAATGGGTAAAGCATTCCTTCATTTATGGTACCCTTTAGATACTTTAGGATCCTCCTCGCAGCTTCCATGTGAGGCTTTCTTGGTGCATGCATAAATTGGCTTAATGTACTGACTCAATAAGCAATGTCCACTCTTGTTAGGGTTGCATAGTTGAGACTCCCAACAAGTTTTTTGTAACCTGTAACATCCTCAAGAAGTTCTCCTTCATGAGAGCTGAGTTTATGATTGACTTCCATGCGTGTACCTGGAATTTTGATGTTTTCCATCTTGAATTTTATCAACATATCATGCACATACTTCCTCTGAGTAATATACACATTTGAATGTGTATACACAAGTTCTAGGCCAAGAAAGTATGTTAACAACCCAAGATCACTAATTTTAAATTCTTCCATTATTTGAGCCATTAACACCATTTCCTGTAATGATAATGTCATCCACATAGAAACATAAGTAGATAACTTCTGGAAACTCAGGTAATGCCTTCAGAAGATGATGCCCTATTAAGTTGGATGATGGGAAGTGCAGAATGCTGCACAGTAGAGATATGCGAGGTAAATGAAGGTTTTGCAGAGGCAACACAAGGAGGACAGGAAGAGGGAAAAACTGATGTTCTTCACTTGAACAAAATAGAAAAGAGTAAGCAAGGAAGTCATGCTTATTTTTTGCAGGCACCTCCTGAAGGACAGAAATCTCCAATTGAATCAGATAATCAAAATTCAACACTTAGCGCCACTAAGGTGGTATGTAGGGAAAAGGCAGGTAAACATTAGGAATCAGGTGATTTTATGCTTGCAGGACCAGAAAGAGACAAAGTTGTGCCTGCATCTGGGGAAGATAATTGCGACCTTCAAGAACTTCCATTCTCAAATATACCCTTAGGATGGATCAAGGAACAAATTGTGGATCATAAATTGAACTCTGCTCCTGCATACAGTGGAGATGAACTTTCAAGTGAGTCCAATTCTGAAAAGTTTGTTCAAGAAGTAAATCTTGGAGATGAAGAGAATCCTCAGATGGTTCACTTGGCTGCTTGGTTATGGCACTATCCGCCTTTATTGCAGAAGGTAACTTCCCTACTTTTTACCTATAAAAGTGTCTTTGCATGGTCCTATAAAGACTTAATAGGGATACCTGAGGAGCTTGGATTACACCGAATACCCTTAGTGGAAGGAGCTTCACCTGCAAGAAGTAGGCCTTACCGACTTAATCCAAAGTATGCAGAGGCAGTAAAGCTAGAAATCACAAAATTGGAAGAGGCAGGTATTATTGTTCCGGTAGAACACTCACGGTGGCTTTCTTCCATGGTCATTGTACCAAAGAAAAACGGCAAAATAAGAGTATGTGTTGATTTTCGTGCCTTGAATAAGGTAACTATTCAAGATGGCTTTCCTCAACCATTCACAGAGCAGGTGCTTGAAGAAGTAGCCGGACACTCTTTATATAGTTTTCTTGATGGATTCAGTGGCTACAATCAGATAGCCATTCATCCTGAAGATAGAGACAAGACGGCTTTTGTTACACCATGGGGCACATATGTTTATACCCGTATGGCCTTTGGCTTGAAAAATGCACCAGCATCCTTCAATAGGACTATGTATCTCATACTAGGGAAATGGTTAACCTCATTTCTGCGCATTTTTATGGATGATTTTTCAGTATTTTCAGGAACAGACAAGAGGGCAATAGTTCAAGATTTCAATAACCATTTGGATAATCTAAAGGAAATCTTTGAGCAGTGTCTCAAAACAGGTTTGAAGTTGAACCCTGCTAAATGTCATTTTTTGGTGACCAAAGGTACTCTCCTGGGCCACATAGTATCAGTTGAAGGGATAATGGTTGATCCGGCAAAGATCACTGCTATCCTTTCCATGCCAATTCCACAAAGCCCAAAGGAAGTGCAAAGTTTCTTGGGCCATGCAGGATATCATAGACGATTTATCAGAATGTATTCAGAGATAGCTAAGCCTTTGTCCAGGCTTACAAGTAAGAATGTCCCTTTCTCATGGACTCCTGAAGCTGAGAAAGCATTTTGCGAATTAAAATTGAGGCTATGTACTGCTCCTCTTTTAACTGTTCCTAATTGGTCATTAGAGTTCCATGTACATACAGATGCCAGTCTTCATGTAGTTGGAGCAGTCTTGGCTCAACCATCATCACAGAAGATATACCAACCTATCGTTTATGCTAGCAGATTGCTTACCAAAGCAGAGAGGAACTACACCACTACTGAAAGGGAAGGTTTGGCTATCGTGTTCGCTCTTCAAAAATTCCGGCATTACCTCTTAGGTGTGCATTTTATTGTCATAACTGATCATCAACCTTTGAAGTACCTGATTAACAAGCCCAGAGTAGCTGGAAGGATTTGGCGATGGTTACTCCTATTTCAAGAATTTAATTTTGATATTCATATTAAGCCAGGAAAAGAGCACTACATGGCAGACCAAGTATCCAGGACGGCAATGAGCGAAAAGGCAACAGGTATTAATGATGAATTGGTGGATAGCAATCTTTTTCTAGTAACAATTCGAACTGGTTGGTATGATGAAATTCTTCATGTTCTCACTACTGGAAAGATTCCAGAACACTTGACATCGGTAGAAAAGAGAAGATTGCTCCTGAAAACCAAAGCATATTCTCTTATAAATGGAAATTTATATAAATACTGTCAGGATGATATATTGAGAAGGTGTGTCTATCCAGAGGAGGTAAATCTTTTGCTAGAAGCTACACACAATGAAGGACATCTAAAGGGGGAAGAATTGGCTCATAGAATCATCCACAAAGGTTTATGGTGGCCTCACATTTTCAAAGATGCAATCAAGTTCACCAAAGAATGCCACATCTGCCAGAGGTGTGCTCCCGCGCCAACCAGATTGAATTTCCAACCATTGGTCATATCTACAGGATGGCTCCCATTTGAACGATGGGGTCTTGATTTCATAGGGCCAATTAGCCCAACTGGGCAACCAGGAGGTAAAAAGTATATTTTGATGGCCACATGCTATGCCACTAAATGGATAGAGGCTAAAGCTACTGTGGACTGCACGGCTTTAACAGTAGCCAAATTTGTGTATAAACGTATTTTCTCAAGATTTGGTTGCCCACTGGAAATTACTAGGGATAGAGGCACACATTTTGTAAATCAATTGCTCCAGTTTATATTTGACAGGTACAAGATCTTCCATAAAAAATCTTGTGCCTATTACCCAAGGGCAAATGGCCAAGCAGAGAGTTCCAATAAGATTTTGATTGGATTACTTCGCAAATTATCTTTTGATCATCAAAGCTCTTGGCCACTAGCACTAATTGGTGCAATTTGGGCTTTTAGAACCACGAAGAGGGGAACCACAGGCGAAACTCCATTTCGTTTAGTTTATGGAAAAGAGGCATTGGCACCATTTGAGTTCATTATCAGAAAGGAAATAGGAATCAAAACCATTGGAATCGAACCCCCCATTCAGAGATTGGTGGCATTAGAAGAATACAGAGAAGAAGCAATGCAAAAACTTCAGGTAAAACAAGAAGAGCGCAAAAGACTGCATGACAAGTATCTGAGGTCCAATGAAGTACAAGAAGGATCTATGGTTTTAGTACATCAGGTCCCACCAATTCCGACCAAACTGGCACCCAAATGGATAGGACCTTACACGGTGATAAAAGTATTACCTCATGGAGCAGTACATCTAGAAGATTTGCAGGGTAAGAGGATACCCTTGGTCAATATTTCTAGGGTGAAGAAGTATCTGACCTAAATCAAAATGGAAGCACTTCATCCCCTGTATATATCGTATTTTCGTTCAGTAATTGCACTTTACCTAGATTTCATCAAAATAAGCATAATAAGGAAGAAATTGCACTAGGGACGGTGCAAAGGCTTGATGTGGGGGTCTGTAGAGCCTCCATATGCCTCTCTCTCTATCTCTCTCTCTAGCTCAGTGCCCTCTTAGCTTCATTCTATAGTCTCTGAGTGCGAGAGGAGTTGCTGTGTGTGACGTTGGAAAATGTCTGGCTATGGTGGGACTGCTCTTACCTTGAAGCTTTCCATCGCCCGAAGGCGAATGGTTTAGATAGATATTTGGCACTTCAGCTTGTGAGGTGCGTGTTGATTTGCTGCTTCGGGATACGACTGTGGGTTTCGTCCCCACAACTCCGTTAGCATCTTCTCGTCCGTTAAGGATTCCTTACTTATGCTTCTTAGCTCTGCGTCTACTCCAACGACTCCTGCTTCGACGTGAGATATCTCCTGTTCCTAGTCAAGCACTGCTACTCCCCAACCCCCAACCCCCTCCAACCCCATGCGCCCCCTCATTCCCAACCCCCTCCAACCCCATGCGCCCCCTCATCCCCAACCCCCTCCAACCCCGCTCAACCCCAACCCCCAACCCCCTCCAACCCCATGCGCCCCCTCATCCCCAACCCCCTCCAACCCCATGCGCCCCCTCATCCCCAACCCCCTCCAACCCCATGCGCCCCCTCATCCCCAACCCCCTCCAACCCCATGCGCCCCCTCATCCCCAACCCCCTCCAACCCCATGCGCCCCCTCATCCCCAACCCCCTCCAACCCCGCTCAACCCCAACCCCCAACCCACTCCAACCCCATGCGCCCCCTCATCCCCAACCCCCTCCAACCCCATGCGCCCCCTCATCCCCAACCCCCTCCAACCCCATGCGCCCCCTCATTCCCAACCCCCTCCAACCCCATGCGCCCCCTCATCCCCAACCCCCTCCAACCCCGCTCAACCCCAACCCCCAACCCCTCCAACCCCATGCGCCCCCTCATCCCCAACCCCCTCCAACCCCATGCGCCCCCTCATCCCCAACCCCCTCCAACCCCATGCGCCCCCTCATCCCCAACCCCCTCCAACCCCATGCGCCCCCTCATCCCCAACCCCCTCCAACCCCGCTCAACCCCAACCCCCTCCAACCCCATGGGCCCCCTCATCCCCAACCCCCTCCAACCCCATGCGCCCCCTCATCCCCAACCCCCTCCAACCCCATGCGCCCCCTCATCCCCAACCCCCTCCAACCCCGCTCAACCCCAACCCCCAACCCCCTCCAACCCCATGCGCCCCCTCATCCCCAACCCCCTCCAACCCCATGCGCCCCCTCATCCCCAACCCCCTCCAACCCCATGCGCCCCCTCATCCCCAACCCCCTCCAACCCCGCTCAACCCCAACCCCCAACACCCTCCAACCCCATGCGCCCCTCATCCCCAACCCCCTCCAACCCCATGCGCCCCCTCATCCCCAACCCCCTCCAACCCCGCTCAACCCCAACCCCAACCCCCTCCAACCCCGCTCAACCCCAACCCCAACCCCCTCCAACCCCATGCGCCCCCTCATCCCCAACCCCCTCCAACCCCATGCGCCCCCTCATCCCCAACCCCCTCCAACCCCGCTCAACCCCAAACCCCAACCCCCTCCAACCCCGCTCAACCCCAACCCCCAACCCCCTCCAACCCCATGCGCCCCTCATCCCCAACCCCTCCAACCCCGCTCAACCCCAACCCCCAACCCCCTCCAACCCCATGCGCCCCCTCATCCCCAACCCCCTCCAACCTCGCTCAACCCCAACCCCCAACCCCATCTTGCGCCCCTCACCCCCACACCCCTCCGCCAATTATCCTTCCCCCTTCGCCTCCCACAATTTACCCCCTCCGCCTCCTACATTTTCCCCCCTCCGCCTCCCAAAATTCCCCCCCTCCGCCTCCCACAATTCCCCCCCCCACTCCACACACTTCCCCTCGCACTCCCCCTCACTTTCACCCTCGCACACACCCTCACACACATAATCACTCACATAAAGCACACACACAAGCATAGCGCACACACTTAATCACACATGCACTTCCACTCACACACAATTCCACACAACTCACACTCACACACAACTTCACACACATACACCCACACATATGCCCGAGGAGGCTCAACAGACTTCTAAGAAGACCGAACCACAGAGATCTCCCGAAGAAGAGAAAGAAGCTGAATCTAAGTCATTTAAATTCTTAGTAATTGTTTGAAGAACATGCAGAGAGCAAGACTCTGGAATATGGAGCCAGTTATCTCTAGAAGATTGCTGCAAGGTGAGGCAGTGGAGGAACACCATGATTGGATAAGCAGATGGACCAATCGGCTTCGTTGGATTGTGAGAACCGGATGAAGAGGTAAAAGTGAGTTGGTAAAAGTAAAAGTGTATTGCCAAAAGCAAAAGTGGATAAACAAATGTTGCCGCTCACGGCAACTACCTATTTTTGAGGACCCAATTCAAATCAAGGGAATAATTGACCTACCCCTCCACTTTTGGGTGGTTAACCGGCGCGTGATCAGTGGACGTGAAGATTCGGCAAGGCTCTCTTGGCCTATTGGAGCCTATAAAATCAAAGGGTTTGTGCTCATTTGGACTACGGCTGCGACGACACACTGGAGTACATGTACAAGATTGTGCAGAAGACCTCTCTTGCACTTGGTGGTTTCAAGTCTACTATGGGAGCTACTTTGTTGTGTATACAGAGGGGAGGCTTCTCAGTGAAGGGCTATGAGCACTATAGTGTAAAAGGGTAGCTTGGATTCTTCTTCTTATCCGTGAGTCAGTGTAGTAGATTGCGCTCTATTCTCTTGAAAAGATCTTACCACTTGTATTGTTCTGATTTAGTCTGCATATCAGTGGTCCTTATGCGGATAGGAAAAACTTTTGTATTGATGTGTTTGCTATTCGAGTGATTTGTCAGCCCTTAGCTTGTGGCTTGTTAGACCTAAGTTTACACTTGTGAGCATCATATATCAATTGCCCAACTTTGTAATCATCTGGTTTGAATCAGGCAGAGTCTTCATTTGATATTGGTTGTCCATAATTGTGATGCATTTACCATTCTGTAAAATTTTCGTTGTCGGCCTGCTCACAGAAATGTTAAAGGGTATACTTCCCTAAAGAGAACCCCCCTTTAGTAGGTGACGTACTCGAAGCATTTGTTTTCTATAAAAGTAGATACCCCAGTACCTCCTCTACAGTTTGGTACGCCCGGTGGGACCTTTGCATTTCTGTGAAAGGATTGTCGCCCTATTGTATTTGCGAATAGGTACATGACCCATACGCGGGCGGACAAGGAGTCTCATCGTGAACGGAAGCGTCTCAACAAGTTAGAAATAACCACAACCAGTGAGCCTACCTCTCCTCCACCATCCTTGAATCTATCCATTGATTTGGGAGTAACACCATTATCAAAAGAGAAGCATAGGAGAACCTTAGATTTTTCCTCAGATACTTCAGAAGAAGCGCTGGCACCAATGGAGGATCTTTCCCATTTACTCTCTAGGTTGAACATCAAGTTTCCTACATTTAAAGGATTGGCTTATGAAGATGCAGATGACCACGTGAGGAGATTCGTCTCATTATGTCGTGGAAGAGGATTGCAGAACCGGGAGGATGCAATGTTGGTGCTCTTTCCATCTACATTGGAAGGCCTTGCGGACAAATGGTATAGCCAGTATGCTGATGGGCACTTCACTACGTGGGAGGCACTAAAAGCGGCATTCTCGCGGACATTTCGACCAAGCGACTCCTCAGAACGAGCTCTAGACCAGCTAGAGAACCTAAAATTACGAGCAGGTGAATCCTTCCATGAATTACACACAAGAACTAAAGCACTTGTTTCTCGTTTGCCTCATGCTCTAGGTGATTTTTCAGTCAAAAAATGGATTGAGAAGGCTCTGCCTAAGTCATCTCAACAAAAGCTTCGGGAATCCCTCAGACTGGATGCAACACTTGATGATTTTGTGGCAACTGCATCACGCATTGAGGAGGCTAGAATACATTTTGAAGTAGAGTGAGTCTCAACCAAATTATGCATCCGATTTGGATCCGATCGGGCAACTCAGGAAGGAGTTGGAAGCCTTAAGGATGCAGCAAAGTCGCCAAGAAGAGAAGGTCATACCGCCACTCTCAACTCATAATATGGATGAAGTGTCTCAACTTAGGTGTGAGCTTGAAGACTTGCGGACTACCCAGGACATACGAAGACAGGTTTGGTGTACAATATGTAATAATAATGGACATTCCAATATAAATTGTCCTAACAGAGTCAGTTGTCAGTTCTGTGGCAAAGAGGGTCATGAGGCAAGAGACTGCTACTACCTTAAGGGGACACAACAGCGAGGTAACTATCAAGGTGTAGACTCATATTATGCTAGCACTTCTAATGCACCTAATAGAGAAGAGACCCGCCCAACTCGGCCTAGATACAAACGGCCCCTAATGTGTTACCGTTGTGGGGAGTATGGCCATATGCAGAACAGGTGTTCTCTTCCAGAGGATGCACCCCCTTGTCAGCACTGTCCAGATGCTAAGGATCACTACACCAGAGATTGCCCAAGAGGTCGTCCGGCTCTTATTCACATGATTGCAGTCTCCCCACCTGTAGAAGGTATGACAGCTCAATCTTATGTTGTTTCATCTTCATCCATGCCAATGATGACCAGAGCCAGGCAAGCGGCAGTAGCCCAAAAGGAGGAACAACAAGGACTCAAAGATAGAGTTGTAGAAAAGAGGGTGGGATGGAAGGACCAAGAAGAAATGGAAGAAGCTTATGAGAGGGCAACTACTTTGCTGAAAGATCAACCAACGAGTACTTCTGAAGGCAAGCAAGAAGTGGACATTGAAGAAATTTTGAAAGGTATTCATCATAAGATTAGCCTGTATCAACTCATAAAGATAGATCCTAAAGTAAGAAGTGAT
This sequence comes from Ceratopteris richardii, assembly GCA_020310875.1. NCBI lineage: Eukaryota > Viridiplantae > Streptophyta > Polypodiopsida > Polypodiales > Pteridaceae > Ceratopteris > Ceratopteris richardii. The sequence goes on along the minus strand of CM035407.1, from coordinate 115,792,335 downwards.
CTGCTGAAGATTATACATTCTGCATGCTTGTGCCCACCTCCCAGCATAGATGGTTTTATGGTGGACTTTCCTCCCGCACCCTTGGCTGATTATCAGAGCTCAAGATTATCCGTTTTAATCAAGGATGAAGCTCTAGCAGGTGTTATTATAGATGGAGGTTCCGGCATCAATTTGATGCCTGATTTCACTATGAAGAAACTAAGGCTCAATCCCACAAAGGCAGCACCCTTCACAGTCACTTTAGCAGATCAACGTCGGGTTGCACCAGTGGGCATTGTTGAAAAGGTACTTATGATAGTGCAGGGTTGTCATTTTGTTTTAGACTTTGTTGTTATTGCCCTGCCTCAGGAGACCTCATACCCTCTACTCCTGGGAAGGCCTTGGCTAAGGCAAGCAAAGGCTCTACAGGATTGGGGAAAGAACAAATTATGGATTTCCACATGTACTAACAATCAATTACAGATACATTTGGAAGAAGGATCAGACATCAACAAGGCTACTGGATATGCAATGGAAACTCAGGTAATGCCTTCAGAAGATGATGCCCTATTAAGTTGGATGATGGGAAGTGCAGAATGCTGCACAGTAGAGATATGCGAGGTAAATGAAGGTTTTGCAGAGGCAACACAAGGAGGACGGGAAGAGGGAAAAACTGATGTTCTTCACTTGAACAAAATAGAAAAGAGAAAGCAAGGAAGTCAAGCTTATTTTTTGCAGGCACCTCCTGAAGGACAGAAATCTCCAATTGAATCAGATAATCAAAATTCAACACTTAGCGCCACTAAGGTGGTATGTAGGGAAAAGGCAGGTAAACATGAGGAATCAGGTGATTTTATGCTTGCAGGACCAGAAAGAGACAAAGTTGTGCCTGCATCTGGGGAAGATAATTGCGACCTTCAAGAACTTCCATTCTCAAATATACCCTTAGGATGGATCAAGGAACAAATTGTGGATCATAAATTGAACTCTGCTCCTGCATACAGTGGAGATGAACTTTCAAGTGAGTCCAATTCTGAAAAGTTTGTTCAAGAAGTAAATCTTGGAGATGAAGAGAATCCTCAGATGGTTCACTTGGCTGCTTGGTTATGGCACTATCCGCCTTTATTGCAGAAGGTAACTTCCCTACTTTTTACCTATAAAAGTGTCTTTGCATGGTCCTATAAAGACTTAATAGGGATACCTGAGGAGCTTGGATTACACCGAATACCCTTAGTGGAAGGAGCTTCACCTGCAAGAAGTAGGCCTTACCGACTTAATCCAAAGTATGCAGAGGCAGTAAAGCTAGAAATCACAAAATTGGAAGAGGCAGGTATTATTGTTCCGGTAGAACACTCACGGTGGCTTTCTTCCATGGTCATTGTACCAAAGAAAAACGGCAAAATAAGAGTATGTGTTGATTTTCGTGCCTTGAATAAGGTAACTATTCAAGATGGCTTTCCTCAACCATTCATAGAGCAGGTGCTTGAAGAAGTAGCCGGACACTCTTTATATAGTTTTCTTGATGGATTCAGTGGCTACAATCAGATAGCCATTCATCCTGAAGATAGAGACAAGACGGCTTTTGTTACACCATGGGGCACATATGTTTATACCCGTATGGCCTTTGGCTTGAAAAATGCACCAGCATCCTTCAATAGGACTATGTATCTCATACTAGGGAAATGGTTAACCTCATTTCTGTGCATTTTTATGGATGATTTTTCAGTATTTTCAGGAACAGACAAGAGGGCAATAGTTCAAGATTTCAATAACCATTTGGATAATCTAAAGGAAATCTTTGAGCAGTGTCTCAAAACAGGTTTGAAGTTGAACCCTGCTAAATGTCATTTTTTGGTGACCAAAGGTACTCTCCTGGGCCACATAGTATCAGTTGAAGGGATAATGGTTGATCCGGCAAAGATCACTGCTATCCTTTCCATGCCAATTCCACAAAGCCCAAAGGAAGTGCAAAGTTTCTTGGGCCATGCAGGATATCATAGACGATTTATCAGAATGTATTCAGAGATAGCTAAGCCTTTGTCCAGGCTTACAAGTAAGAATGTCCCTTTCTCATGGACTCCTGAAGCTGAGAAAGCATTTTGCGAATTAAAATTGAGGCTATGTACTGCTCCTCTTTTAACTGTTCCTAATTGGTCATTAGAGTTCCATGTACATACAGATGCCAGTCTTCATGCAGTTGGAGCAGTCTTGGCTCAACCATCATCACAGAAGATATACCAACCTATCGTTTATGCTAGCAGATTGCTTACCAAAGCAGAGAGGAACTACAGCACTACTGAAAGGGAAGGTTTGGCTATCGTGTTCGCTCTTCAAAAATTCCGGCATTACCTCTTAGGTGTGCATTTTATTGTCATAACTGATCATCAACCTTTGAAGTACCTGATTAACGAGCCCAGAGTAGCTGGAAGGATTTGGCGATGGTTACTCCTATTTCAAGAATTTAATTCTGACATTCATATTAAGCCAGGAAAAGAGCACTACATGGCAGACCAAGTATCCAGGACGGCAATGAGCGAAAAGGCAACAGGTATTAATGATGAATTGGTGGATAGCAATCTTTTTCTAGTAACAATTCGAACTGGTTGGTATGATGAAATTCTTCATGTTCTCACTACTGGAAAGATTCCACAACACTTGACATCGGTAGAAAAGAGAAGATTGCTCCTGAAAACCAAAGCATATTCTCTTATAAATGGAAATTTATATAAATACTATCAGGATGATATATTGAGAAGGTGTGTCTATCCAGAGGAGGTAAATCTTTTGCTAGAAGCTGCACATAGTGAAGGACATCTAAAGGGGGAAGAATTGGCTCATAGAATCATCCACAAAGGTTTATGGTGGCCTCACATTTTCAAAGATGCAATCAAGTTCGCCAAAGAATGCCACATCTGATCACAGGTGTGCTCCCGCGCCAACCAGATTGAATTTCCAACCATTGGTCATATCTACAGGATGGCTCCCATTTGAACGATGGGGTCTTGATTTCATAGGGCCAATTAGCCCAACTGGGCAACCAGGAGGTAAAAAGTATATTTTGATGGCCACATGCTATGCCACTAAATGGATAGAGGCTAAAGCTACTGTGGACTGCACGGCTTTAACAGTAGCCAAATTTGTGTATAAACGTATTTTCTCAAGATTTGGTTGCCCACTGGAAATTACTAGTGATAGAGGCACACATTTTGTAAATCAATTGCTCCAGTTTATATTTGACAGGTACAAGATCTTCCATAAAAAATCTTGTGCCTATTACCCAAGGGCAAATGGCCAAGCAGAGAGTTCCAATAAGATTTTGATTGGATTACTTCGCAAATTATCTTTTGATCATCAAAGCTCTTGGCCACTAGCACTAATTGGTGCAATTTGGGCTTTCAGAACCACGAAGAGGGGAACCACAGGGGAAACTCCATTTCGTTTAGTTTATGGAAAAGAGGCATTGGCACCATTTGAGTTCATTATCAGAAAGGAAATAGGAATCAAAACCATTGGAATCGAACCCCCCATTCAGAGATTGGTGGCATTAGAAGAATACAGAGAAGAAGCAATGCAAAAACTTCAGGTAAAACAAGAAGAGCGCAAAAGACTGCATGACAAGTATCTGAGGTCCAATGAAGTACAAGAAGGATCTATGGTTTTAGTACATCAGGTCCCAGCAATTCCGACCAAACTGGCACCCAAATGGATAGGACCTTACACGGTGATAAAAGTATTACCTCATGGAGCAGTACATCTAGAAGATTTGCAGGGTAAGAGGATACCCTTGGTCAATATTTCTAGGGTGAAGAAGTATCTGACCTAAATCAAAATGGAAGCACTTCATCCCCTGTATATATCGTATTTTCGTTCAGTAAGTGCACTTTACCTAGATTTCATCAAAATAAGCATAATAAGGAAGAAATTGCACCAGGGACGGTGCAAAGGCTTGATGTGGGGGTCTGTAGAGCCTCCATATGCCTCTCTCTCTATCTCTCTCTCTAGCTCAGTGCCCTCTTAGCTTCATTCTATAGTCTCTGAGTGCGAGAGGAGTTGCTGTGTGTGACGTTGGAAAATGTCTGGCTATGGTGGGACTGCTCTTACCTTGAAGCTTTCCATCGCCCGAAGGGGAATGGTCTAGATAGATATTTGGCACTTCAGCTTGTGAGGTGCGTGTTGATTTGCTGCTTCGGGATACGACTGTGGGTTTCGTCCCCACAACTCCGTTAGCATCTTCTCGTCCGTTAAGGATTCCTTACTTATGCTTCTTAGCTCTGCGTCTACTCCAACGACTCCTGCTTCGACGTGAGATATCTCCTGTTCCTAGTCAAGCACTGCTACTCCCCAACCCCCAACCCCCTCCAACCCCATGCGCCCCCTCATTCCCAACCCCCTCCAACCCCATGCGCCCCCTCATCCCCAACCCCCTCCAACCCCGCTCAACCCCAACCCCCAACCCCCTCCAACCCCATGCGCCCCCTCATCCCCAACCCCCTCCAACCCCATGCGCCCCCTCATCCCCAACCCCCTCCAACCCCATGCGCCCCCTCATCCCCAACCCCCTCCAACCCCATGCGCCCCCTCATCCCCAACCCCCTCCAACCCCATGCGCCCCCTCATCCCCAACCCCCTCCAACCCCGCTCAACCCCAACCCCCAACCCCCTCCAACCCCATGCGCCCCCTCATCCCCAACCCCCTCCAACCCCATGCGCCCCCTCATCCCCAACCCCCTCCAACCCCATGCGCCCCCTCATTCCCAACCCCCTCCAACCCCATGCGCCCCCTCATCCCCAACCCCCTCCAACCCTGCTCAACCCCAACCCCCAACCCCCTCCAACCCCATGCACCCCCTCATCCCCAACCCCCTCCAACCCCATGCGCCCCCTCATCCCCAACCCCCTCCAACCCCATGCGCCCCCTCATCCCCAACCCCCTCCAACCCCATGCGCCCCCTCATCCCCAACCCCCTCCAACCCCGCTCAACCCCAACCCCCAACCCCCTCCAACCCCATGCGCCCCCTCATCCCCAACCCCCTCCAACCCCATGCGCCCCCTCATCCCCAACCCCCTCCAACCCCATGCGCCCCCTCATCCCCAACCCCCTCCAACCCCGCTCAACCCCAACCCCCAACCCCCTCCAACCCCATGCGCCCCCTCATCCCCAACCCCCTCCAACCCCATGCTCCCCCTCATCCCCAACCCCCTCCAACCCCGCTCAACCCCAACCCCCAACCCCCTCCAACCCCATGCGCCCCCTCATCCCCAACCCCCTCCAACCCCATGCGCCCCCTCATCCCCAACCCCCTGCAACCCCATGCGCCCCCTTATCCCCAACCCCCTCCAACCCCGCTCAACCCCAACCCCCAACCCCCTCCAACCCCATGCGCCCCTCATCCCCAACCCCCTCCAACCCCATGCGCCCCCTCATCCCCAACCCCCTCCAACCCCGCTCAACCCCAACCCCAACCCCCTCCAACCCCATGCGCCCCCTCATCCCCAACCCCCTCCAACCCCATGCGCCCCCTCATCCCCAACCCCCTCCAACCCCGCTCAACCCCAACCCCCAACCCCCTCCAACCCCGCTCAACCCCAACCCCCAACCCCCTCCAACCCCATGCGCCCCTCATCCCCAACCCCCTCCAACCCCGCTCAACCCCAACCCCCAACCCCCAACCCCCTCCAACCCCATGCGCCCCCTCATCCCCAACCCTCTCCAACCTCGCTCAACCCCAACCCCCAACCCCCTCCAACCCCATCTTGCGCCCCTCACCCCCACACCCCTCCGCCAATTATCCTTCCCCCTTCGCCTCCCACAATTTACCCCCTCCGCCTCCTACATTTTCCCCCCTCCGCCTCCCAAAATTCCCCCCCTCCGCCTCCCACAATTCCCCCCCCACTCCACACACTTCCCCTCGCACTCCCCCTCACTTTCACCCTCGCACACACCCTCACACACATAATCACTCACATAAAGCACACACACAAGCATAGCGCACACACGTAATCACACATGCACTTCCACTCACACACAATTCCACACAACTCACACTCACACACAACTTCACACACATACACCCACACATATGCCCGAGGAGGCTCAACAGACTTCTAAGAAGACCGAACCACAAAGATCTCCCGAAGAAGAGAAAGAAGCTGAATCTAAGTCATTTAAATTCTTAGTAATTGTTTGAAGAACATGCAGAGAGCAAGACTCTGGAATATGGAGCCAGTTATCTCTAGAAGATTGCTGCAAGGTGAGGCAGTGGAGGAACACCATGATTGGATAAGCAGATGGACCAATCGGCTTCGTTGGATTGTCAGAACCGGATGAAGAGGTAAAAGTGAGTTGGTAAAAGTAAAAGTGTATTGCCAAAAGCAAAAGTGGATAAACAAATGTTGCCGCTCACGGCAACTACCTATTTTTGAGGACCCAATTCAAATCAAGGGAATAATTGACCTACCCCTCCACTTTTGGGTGGTTAACCGGCGCGTGATCAGTGGACGTGAAGATTCGGCAAGGCTCTCTTGGCCTATTGGAGCCTATAAAATCAAAGGGTTTGTGCTCATTTGGACTACGGCTGCGACGACACACTGGAGTACATGTACAAGATTGTGCAGAAGACCTCTCTTGCACTTGGTGGTTTCAAGTCTACTATGGGAGCTACTCTGTTGTGTATACAGAGGGGAGGCTTCTCAGTGAAGGGCTATGAGCACTATAGTGTAAAAGGGTAGCTTGGATTCTTCTTCTTATCCGTGAGTCAGTGTAGTAGATTGCGCTCTATTCTCTTGAAAAGATCTTACCACTTGTATTGTTCTGATTTAGTCTGCATATCAGTGGTCCTTATGCGGATAGGAAAAACTTTTGTATTGATGTGTTTGCTATTCGAGTGATTTGTCAGCCCTTAGCTTGTGGCTTGTTAGACCTAAGTTTACACTTGTGAGCATCATATATCAATTGCCCAACTTTGTAATCATCTGGTTTGAATCAGGCAGAGTCTTCATTTAATATTGGTTGTCCATAATTGTGATGCATTTACCATTCTGTAAAATTTTCGTTGTCGGCCTGCTCACAGAAATGTTAAAGGGTATACTTCCCTAAAGAGAACCCCCCTTTAGTAGGTGACGTACTGGAAGCATTTGTTTTCTATAAAAGTAGATACCCCAGTACCTCCTCTACACCAATGAATATACACTTTTCAAGTTTAGGGTCAAGCTTCCCTCTAATCTGTGAGGGTATATGTGCATAAGAAATCCACACAAAGAGTTTGCAATGGTCCTATGAGGATCTCCTACAATTTCATGCTTCATAGGGTGTCCCTCCATCCAAGGATTTGGATGGAAGCTTGTTAACCAAGTATGTGGCTATGGAAACAACCTCTTTCCATAGATAAATGGGTAGTTTCTTCTCATTCAACATTGACCTTGTAGTTTCCACTATCAATCTATTCCTCCTCTCTGCCACTCCATTTAGGTCAGGAGTATATCTTGTTGTGACCTCTCTCTTTATACCTCTATCCTATAAGAATGAATCGAATTCATGTGAATAAATAACCACCACCTCCATCAGATCTGATCCTCTTCAAGCTTCTACCTGTCTAGTTCTAAACCAATGCCAAATACTTTTTGAAACATGTAAATACTTCATCCTTCTGTTTCATGAAGTAAAGAATTTTCCATCTACTATAGTCATCTATAGATGAAACATAGTACCTTGAACCTGAGATTGATGTCTCTTTGCCAGGCCCCCCCACATCAGTGTGCACAAGCTCGTAGTGTCTTCATGCATGTACCCCTTCCTATTGAATGGTTTCTTGTGATCGTTTCCAAATTGGCATGCTCCACATTTGTATATCATCTATTTCTTGGACACATTTTGAATCCCAAGCACACAATGATCCCTGCATATTTGCTTGAGTGTTCTTTCTCCTATATGACCTAGCCTTTTATGCCATATTTATAGTTCAAATAGGGTTTGATCTTTGTAATTGAAGAGTGTAATATTTCTGGTGTCTTCAATCTCAAATGTAAAAAGTCTAGCACATTTCTCACATTTTGCAATCCTCTTGAAGCCTTGTTGAGGGTCTTCCACATATGCTCCATGCCTTGTGAATCTGACGTGTAAGCCTTTCTCAACAATTTGTCCAACATTGATTAGGTTTTTTGTTATGTTTGGCACACACAAAACCTTACTTAAGAGGTTCATGTTACCATCAGAAGCCTTGTGATTTCCAATTTTCTTAACAGTGTCTAGTGCCATCACCTGTCTGCACTTCATGCTTCCCTTTGGGTTCTTCAAGATCAAATAACAATGCTACATTTCTAGGCACATGATTGGAATAACCAGAATCAATATAGAAAAGATGTTCATCATCTTTACCTTGCTTGGATGTCATGTTCATGACGATTAGAGAATCCTCTTGGTCTTCTATGTAGTTGTTATAATCCCTTCTACCTCTGAACCCTCCTTCATAATTGTTGCTATTGTAGCCTTGGTTGTAGTTGTGATTGTAATTGCTTCCTCCATTGTTGAACCTACCTCTGGATTGTCCATAACTCCCTCTATGGAAGCCTTTTTCCCTTTGATTCCTTGTGTTTTTGAAACATTCTTCTATGGTGTGGTTGGTTAGGCCACAAATTTTGCATGGTGGAGTGTTGTGGGATCTCCCCCTGCCTTGCTTTCCTCCTCTACCCCTTCCTTTATTACCTCTTCCTCTACCTGTGAAGTTGACTTGAGAGGTACTAGCCTGTGCTTCATTCCTTTTGCTTTTACTTTTATCCTTACTTTTATTTCTATCTATATAAAGGGTAGAAGATTTGTTACCTCTAGATTTGTCACCATTCTTGGTGAGCTTTGTCTCATGGGTGAAGAGTTGCCCCATCAGGCCATTGAGGTCAGGTATCTACATATCGTTGTGGTGAAGGAATCCCACTTATCATCAGCTTTGATACCATTTAGGATCTACCTTACTATATGTTCTTCTTCTATCTCCTCTCCAATGCTTGCAAGTTTGTCAACTACGTCCTTCATCTTGGTCACATAATCTACTACACTTTGTTTTCGTTGATTTTTTTTAGATATAACCTCGATCCATAGCTAATTCTTCCTAGCTCTTGTATTTGATGAGAAATATGAGGAGATTACTTCCCAAGTCTCTTGGGAGGTCTTGCAATTCCCAATGTGTGGTCAGCCTTTCTTGTTCTTCTGTTGTGGATTGATGTTTGCTCCTGAATGTTGGCATCTCTTCATCTCCTGAGATGTATCCATATAGACTTCTTCCTCGAAGGTAGACTTGCATCCTTAGTGACCATGTAGGGTAGTTGCTTTTGTCCAATCTATCAATGAATGATGGAAATCCATTTCCCGTCTTGCTAGTTGTGGCTCTGATACCACTATTGGAGGAGATGGTGGATAATCTTCAGAGATGAAGTGGTGTTGCTGAAATCTACTTCACACCAGCCAAGAACAAGTGATGGAGAGTTTAGTGAGCCTCTTTAGCTTCCAATGATCATAAATAATCACCTATGCTCTTTGGAATATGATCCACTAATGAATGGATCAAAATAGATGAGTAGGAAATTAATTCAAGGTCATAGACTTGCTATTTTAGTCTCTACACCTGTTGACTATAATGAATAGTGCTCTGAGCTTGGTAGCAATTATCCTAATTCCTTTTTAAAATGTCTAACTTAGATAGCTACCAATCATGAGTGATTTCAATAAAAAAGATGAACTATACAGTGAGTATGAAGTTTAACAAATCATAGAACTTCCCTGATATTTTTGGGATGCACTAGAGTACAAATGAGAGAGTAAAGTTATGATACTATCTCATGATTGGGAGAACCAATGATAGTACAATTTTTTAGCTATAAATTAGAAAATATATTGAATTTAAGATGCTTTATATCATGACAAATGATCAATCATACATTGAGAACAAGCTCTGAGAAGATCACTGTATTGATGTAGTCATAGCAGAGAGGTGAACTAGATATATAATCAAAATATATGTATTAGATCACATAGAAATACAATGTCATTGGAAATTAATATATTGCACAATGTGAGAGTAGCAATTGATCTATGGAGTGAGCTCTCAAATCACATAGGATCCCTCTCTATTGCTCTCCAAAGTGGGTCATTCATGCGAGTCTTTTGATCTACCTTTATAGTTGAGTTTGGAGCCAATCTGGAATTCAAATTCAAATGTTCACCTAAAAGTAAATCCTAAACTATAGGAAATATTCTCTCATCAATCATCTACTAAATAAATGGAGATTTAATGCTTCCTAACTCCACGTAGAAGTAAGGCTCTTTTACAAAGGTAAAAGTTATTAGCGTTTACAAAGGATTGATCATATATGACTATATATGCTAGTGATCCAAGTATATGGGCTTGGATTCTCTTGCAACAATAGTGTTTAAGCCACACACACTCAATAGTCATTGTGAAAGCTGCCCTATACTTAGCCTCACAAATAGAAGTGGCCATAGTAGGCTACTCCTTGCTCAACCAAGATATATATGAGCTACCAAGCACAAAGCAAAAGCCACTAGTGGACACATGAGTGTCATAGCAACCAACCCAATCAGAGCTCAAAAAATGCACGTAAATCTGGCAGTAGTGATCCCACCTTGGGATAAAACAATCCAAGTAGCCGGGTACCACTCAAGTCGCGAAATATGCATTTAACCACCTATCAATGCTTGACACTTGGGCAATGCATAAACTTGCTCATCTGTGAGATAGTGAAGTCAACATCTAGTTGATTAATGCATAAGTAAATCAAGCACCCAACAACTTACTAATAGAGAATAGCATCATATGTATCTCCAATATCATGAAGACTCAATTGTAAACTTGTCTCCATAGGAATGGCAATAGGTTTACAATCTTCAAGGCTAAAATGCTACAATAATAAGTCAATATATTTCATTTGACACAAAGCTATTCGACCATCAACTTGTGTAAATTGAATGCGTTTCTTTCAATGGACATACCCATGCATGCGTGGAAAAATAATCAATGAAAGTCACGAAGTAAAAATAGTTCCCAAAAGAAGGTGTCTGCATAGGACCATAGACATCATGGTGAACAAGCTACAATTTCTAAGTAACTGGAACTAAACCATCTTTTGGGAAGGATGAACGCTGCATTTTGCTCAAAATACAGCCTTCACAGAAAATTTTACCGGGTGCCTCAAGTTTGGGCAAAGCGGATACCATTTCAGATTTATGTAGGCATAACAAACTTGCAAGTTTTAGATGACCAAAGTGTGCATTCCAAAGCTTTACATCTAACATAGCTTGAGAATCATCTACTACACATGAATTATTCACAAATTTTTCATAGTCTATGAGCTTATACATCCGATGACATAAAATGCCAAAAGCAATAATCACATCGCCATTTGAAAGATCATGATGTGTACATCTATCATCAACAGATTTAAAAACTAAGCCAATTTTGGCTAAAGCTGAAACTGATAACACATTCTTCTTGATCCCTGGCACAAATAGAGCATCGGAGAATGTGAAAGAATTACCATCAGTAGTAGTCAGTATGATCTTACCAAATCCCATGACAAGATAAGAGGAGTATTTGGTGCACATGACTATATTGCCTATAAGGGCAGGCTCCAATGAAGTGAAGAAAATATTCTGTGACATAATATGTTTGGTTGCCCCACTATCAAAGTACCAAACATCTTAGTCTATTGTAGACATACACTATTCACAAGAGGATGGGTGAAAACTACGAACAATAGTAAATGCCCATTCTTCATTCTGCACTAGATAAGCATACTCTATTTTATGGTGTAGAGGCCTCTAGAACAACCATTCCAATCTCCTTTTTCTTTGCCTCTTTTGTAGGTAGTTTTGGATAATTCTTTATGACATGATAATTTGCCTTACAGTACTTGCAAAACAATTTTTGCTTTTTTGTTTTCTTCTTTTCTTTGTCTTCCTTCTTTGATTGTGAAGAATTATCCGATTTCTACTTACTAATAGAAAAGCTCCATTTACCTTTGTCCTTCTGACTAGACAGCAAAGCTTGATTTGCAACATGTATAATGGACCTGTTCTGCCTAGACTGATCTTCGTGCAGCCAAAGAGATACTAACTCCTCAAATGTTAAGGCATTTGGATTGCCTTTCATCATCAAACAAAGAGTAGAAGCAAAACTCTAGTATGAATCAGGAAGACCATTCAGAATAGTCTACACAAGTGAACTCTTAGGCAAGATTTCATCAGTAAAAATTAATTGTTCCTTCAAATCTTTGATCTTTGTTAGAAAATGTCCATAGAATCACCTTCATTCATTAGCGCACTCTCCAACTATTTTCAGAGGTAAGCAACACAAGCCTCATTCCTAACATCGTATAATGTGGTAAGTGTATCCCAAGCATCCTTAGCTATTCTATAAGAGCAAATATGAGGAATAATGGCACATTTGATAGAGAGGGCTATCATTGGCTGTGCCTGAGCATCTCTACCATCCCAACAAATTCTCATTATAGTACGTATAGCAGAAACTATAGCACGAATAGGAAAATGAAGAATATCATCATCTTCAACATTGTTTGCATCAGCTTCACTACCTGTATTTGGAGGGGTAATAGCATGTTTTTCAACCCCCTACACAATATTCCATAGTCCTTTTGCGACCGATTCCAACTTATCCTCAACACCCAACATACAAAATACATCACTACTTTCTGCCATGGCCACTAGCTAAAATACCTTGATGCAAAAAAATCGATTGTATCTGGAAAAGTTGAACAGGACTACCCTGACGAGTTCTAGTAAACGTGTAGCAGACTTCAAGCTGATTATATTGGTGAACCAAAACATGTATATACCTTTGGCAAAAAAAGATGAAATTGCCTACAAAAGCACTGCAATAGTGTATTTGGAGGCTGAAACGAGCTCATATCACAATTTTGACACCAGAAACCAAAGCTGTTTTGATCTCCTAATCATCTTGAGTATGCTCACCAAATTTTATGCGATTTTGAGACTATAGCTAGAGGAGTGTGGACAATGCCCTAGATGAAGCAGCAACGTGCTCTGATACCAATTGTTGGAGTTAGGCATGTGTGAAAGCACGGGAATAACACAAGGAAGAAGGAGAAGCTGGGAGCATGAAACACAATACCGAATGTACTACCATTAGAATTGCACAAAGATAAGTGACTTGTTAGGGCTTTAGGTGTATATACAAGACGGAGGAATAAAACCTCCTAAAGAGCGAAAAAAGTGCCCCTGGTGGTCCTAGTGTGTTCACACACATCACTACCTAAATATTGTTGGAGTTAGACGTCTGCAGAAGCACGCGAACAGCACAAGGAAGAAGAAGAAGCTTGGAGCACAAACACACAATACTGAATGTATTACTAGAGAATGTACAAAGATCAGTAGCCCATTAGGGCAAAAGGCGTATATACAAGCGGGGGGAAAAAAACCTCCTAAAGAGGGAAAAAAGTGCCCCGGCGGTCCTAGTGTGTTCACACACATCACTACCTAAATATATCAACAAATCCCCCCTCGGAGTGATGCGGTGAACAAGGAGCTGGCACTCATGTATAAGGAAGTGCCAACTTATGTGGAAATCACTCCACAAAAGGAAGTAAGCCCAAAGCTTTGCAGAAAGCTTCAAATTTCTCCCTAGGCAAAGCCTTCGTGAAAAGGTCTGCAATGTTCTCCTGCGTGGGCACATATCCCAAGCTGATCTCCCCAACAGAGAACCTTTCCCTGACATAGTGATAATGCACCTCAATGTGCTTAGTGCGAGCATGGAACACAGGGTTCCTCGCAACTGCCAATGCGCTCTGACTGTCAGTGAAGATGGTGGTGGCAGAAGACTAGCCAACACCCAAATCAGCCATAAGGCGTTTGAGCCACACACACTCAATAGTCGCTGTGAAAGCTGCCCTATACTCAGCCTCACAACTAGAAGTGGCCACAGTAGGATGCTTCTTGCTCAACCAAGGTATACATGAGCTACCAAGCATGAAGCAAAATACACTAGTGGACACACGAGTGTCATAGCAACCAACCCAATCTGAGTCAGAAAAAGCATGCAAATCTGGCGGTAATGATCCCCCCTTGGGATAAAACAACCCAAGTAGTTGAGTACCACTCAAGTAGCGAAAGATGCGCTTAACCGCCTTCCAATGCATGACTCCTGGGCAATGCATAAACCTGCTCATCTGTGAGACAGCAAACTGAATATCTGGCCAAGTAATGCATAAGTAAATCAAGCATCCAACAGCCTGCTGATAGAGAACAGCATCGAATGCATCTCCAGCATCATGAAGACTCAATCGTAAACCTGTCTCCATAGGAGTGGCAATAGGCTTACAGTCTTCAAGGCCAAAACGCTACAATAATGTGTCAATATATTTTGTTTGACACAAAGTCATTCCACCATCAACTTGCATAAACTGAATGCCCAAATAGTGATGCAAATGCCCCAAATCAGACATAAAATCAGCAATATGCATCTCAATAGGACCACTGAGCAGCATGCCGTCAACATAGACAACAAGCAGATCATTAGCACGCTTAACATATAAGGTGCTTTCAGTTGGACTGTTCTCAAAACCATGTGCAACTAGATAGGCATGTATCTTCTCATACCAAGCACGTGCTGCTTGCTTTAAACCATATAATGCCTTCTTTCACCTGCACACCTGGTTTTCATGCCCTTTCTGCACAAAGCTGCGGGGCTGAAAAACATACACTTCTTCATGCAAGTCACCATTCAGAAATGCTGTTTTAATCTCCAACTGATGTACATTCCAACCATGATGGGCTGCAAGTGCACAAATGCTCCGAACAATAGTCATACGGCATGTAGGTGCAAAGGTCTCATCAAAATCAATGCCTCTTTCCTGCGCATAACCCTTTCCAACAAGCCTAGCCTTATACATGTCAATTGTACCATCAGGTTTACGCTTCAGCTTGTATACCCACTTAGTGCTAATGGCCTTCTTGCCAGGATTCAAGTCACATAAAGACCATGTACCATTCTTCATTATAGCATCATATTCAGATTGCATAGCAGCCATCCAATTTTTTGAATTTTGTGCTTCATCAAAAGAAACAGGCTCATTCTCATCACAAAGACTAGACGCAGCCATAGCATAGCAATCTGATGCAAAGGAGGCACTATGAGAGCCTGAACGAGTACAATATGACAAAGGTGCATCTAATTTGCTGTCATGCAAAGTCTGCACCAGCCATTTTGGCATAGTTTTTTCTTGCTCAATATCAACTCTCTCATCAACAAGTGCATCATGTAAATCTGCATCAGAAATGGAATGATCTGCATCATCATATGAAACCTGCAAAGGCTGAGAAGTTACCTCATTAGGACCAGCACTAGACTGTCCACCTGTAAAAAGAGGCATCAAAGTATCATACATGTCTTTAGAGCTAATAGATGTCTCCTTAGTACATGAAAGCAATGGCTGAATAGCATCTTCCACAAAGACAACATCACGGCTAACCAGAATGCATTTAGTCTATGGATGATACAGACGATAGCCTTTACTTTCAGAACTGTACCGAACAAAAATACATTTTACTACCTTATCATCCAATTTTCTGCGATGTTGTTCAGGCACTAGTGCATATACCAAACAACCAAAAACACGCAGATGAGCAACAGATGGCTTGCGGTCATGCCAACCCTCATATGGCGTGATAGACTGCAATGCTTTAGTGCGACACCTGTTCAGTACATATGCTGCACACATGACAGCCTCAAGCCAGAAACTATGAGGTAAAGCTTGACTCTTGACCATACACCTCGCCATCTCCATGAGAGACCTGTTCATTCGTTCAGCAACTCCATTCTGTTGAGGTGTATACGGCACTGTACACTGGTGTTTTATCCCACATTCAGCCAGAAATGCATTAAAATCAGAAGACATATATTCCCCCCCTCGATCAGAACGGAGGGTGCCCATTTTACATGCTGACAGATTTTCAGCCAAAACCAAAAACTGTTTAAAGCACATGAACACTTCACACTTTGCTTTGAGTGGATATACCCATGCATGCCTGGAAAAATCATCAATGAAAGTCACGAAGTAAAGGTAATTTCCAAAAGAGGGTGTCTGCATAGGACCACAAACATCACTATGGACAAGCTGCAATTTCTGTGTAGCCCGAACTGAACCATCTTTTGGAAAGGAGGAACGCTGCATTTTGCCCAAAATACAACCTTCACAAACATGTTTTCCAGGTGCCTCAAGTTTGGGCAAGTAGGACACCATTTCAGATTTCTGCAGGTGTAGCAAACTAGCGAAATTCAGATGACCAAAGCATGCATGCCAAAGCTTTGCATCTGACATAGCCTGAGAATCATTTACTGCACATTCCAAATCATTTTCAGATCTTTCATAGTCTATGAGCTTATACAGCCCACGACATAAAATGCCAGAAGCAATAATCACATTGCCATTTGATAGATCCTGAATTGTACACCTGTCATCAATAAATTTCATAACCAAGCTAATCTTGGCTAATGCAGAAACTGATAACAGGTTCTTTTTGATCCCTGACACAAATAAAGCATCTGACAAAGTGAAAGAACTACCATCATCAGTAGTCAAAATGATCTTACCAACTCCCATAACAGGATAAGAGGAGTTTTTGGCGCATGTAACAGTATTCCCTGTAGGGGCAGGCTCGAGTGAAGAGAAGAAACTATGCTGTGAGGTAATATGTTTGGTCGCCCCACTTTCAAAATACCAAACATCTGAGTCTACTGCAGACATGCATTGCTCATGAGAAGATGGGTCAAAACTACAGACAGTAGTAAACACCCATTCTTCTTCCTGCACAAGATTTGCAGACTCTGTTTTTGGTGTAGAGGCCTCTACAACAACCATTCCAGCCTCTTTCTTCTTTGCCTCTTTAGCAGCCAGTTTTGGACAGTTCTTTATGATATGATCATTCCCTTTACAGTACTTACAAAACATTTTCTGCTTTTCTGATTTCTTCTCATCTTTATCTTCCTTCTTCGAATATGCAGAATTAGCAGATTTCTGCTTACTAGTTGAAGAGCTCCATTTTCTTTTGCCCTTCTGACTAGCCAGGAAAGCTTGATCTGCAACTCGCATAATGGACCTGTTTTGCCTAGATTGATCTTCCTGCAACAGAACAGAGACTAACTCCTCAAATGATAAGGCATTCGGATTGCCTTTCATCATCAACCAAAGAGTAGAAGTAAAACTCTGATATGAGTCAGGAAGACCATTCATAACGGTTTGCACAAGTGAGCTATCTGGTATAACCTCATCAGCAAAAATCAATTGTTCCTTCAAGTCTTTGATCTTTGTTAGGAAACTGACCATAGAATCGCCTTCATTCATGTGCTCACTCTCCACCTGTTTTCGGAGGTAAGCAACACAAGCCTCATTCCTAGCTTGGTACAATGTGGTAAGTGTATCCAAGCATCCTTAGCTGTTCTACAAGAGCGAATGTGAGGAATAATGGCACGTTTGACAGAAAAAGCTATCAATGCATGTGCCTGGGCATCTCTGCCATCCCAGCGAATCTGCTCTGCAGTAGGTGCAGCAGAAACAGCAGCACGAACAGGAATCTGCAGAATATCATTCGACACCATCTTCATCAGCTCCAGCACCTGTATTTGCAGTACCTATCGTTACAGGTGAAACAGGACATCTTTCAACACCCTGCACAATGTTCCACAATCCTTTTGCAACCAATACATGTCGCATCATATAAGCCCATATTGGGTAGTTGGTACCATCCAACTTATCCTCAACTGCCAACATACGGAATACATCACTGCTTTCAGCCATGGCCGGTGACTAAAATACCTTGATGCAAAAAATTGACTGTATCTCAAAAAGTTGAACGGAAGTACCCAGACGAATTCTGCTAGACCTGTAGCAAACTTCGAGACGCTTAAACTGGCAAACAAAAACTGGTATATACCTGTGGTGCAAAAAGACCAAATAGCCTGCACAAGCACTACGATAGTGCATTCCGAGGCCGAAACGAGCTTAGATCGCAATTTCGGCACCACACAGTGAAACTGTTTGATCTCTGAAACACCCTGAGTATGCTCACCAAATTTTGTGCAAAACTCAGACTGCAAATGGAGGAGTGTCGACGGCACCCTAGATGAAGCGACGACCTACTCTGATACCAATTGTTGGAGTTAGACGTCTGAGGAAGCATGCAAACAGCACAAGGAAGAAGAAGAAGCTTGGAGCACAAACACACAATACTGAATGTATTACTAGAGAATGTACAAAGATCAATAGCCCATTAGGGCAAAAGGCATATATACAAGCCGGGGGGAAAAAAACCTCCTAAAGAGGGAAAAAAGTGCCCTGGTGGTCCTAGTGTGTTCGCACACATCACTACCTAAATATATCAACAAATATATCAACAAAAATGAACCATATGGTTCCCTATAAAGGGCACCAGAGGTGTTGAGGCTTGAGACCTCTGAAAAGGTAGGAATATTTTGAAAACTAGTTGTCGCTCATGGAAACACCTCTAGAATCAAGAAACTTGCCAATGGATTAGATTTGAGGACATTGACTTAGTTAGGAGAGCAGACTATGAAGAATGGTGTTTATTGCTAAGCATATTCAGTGCATGGGAGTGCTTCAGGAGTGGCGTCCATAGTGGGTATGAATCTACTAACCTTGATGGTTTTAGATGGCACAACGACAATAGTCTTGAAAAACATTCCAAGATTCAAGAAGAATGTGGACTTTCATCTCACACTGAATAGGAGATGGTGTCTAGATTGGTTGAGTTTTAGGTGGTATTTTGAGTTCTAATCCCTCTCAGAACCCCTCATGGAGGCTAAAAAATTAGAGTCTTATGTAGCAAATCCTCCACCCAAGAATTTAGACCAATGTAAAAGCAAACAAAATTTGTGGAGCCCCTCAATGGTGTATATGTCGAAAGTGAGCAAGAGCCACAACCTTCTTAACCCATTGGATCCAAGTATGGTAATTTTCCTAGATGCAAGGCTTCTACAACTTTGCAAGATAAGGAATGTGAATGCACTATATGATGTAATGAACAACTATGTGGATTGTATTCTACCTCTTATTCGGCATAAATCCAAGGCCAGTGAGGCATGGAGTATATGGAGGATTTAGTACGAGGTGCATAGCCAAACATGAATTTAAAATTTACAAAATCATTTGGAAGTAGAAAAGTTTGAAGAAGGAAAGAAGACTAAGGAATCCCTTACTCAAATCAAGAAGCCATGTGATGGAATGGCTTCTAGAGGGACTCAATGGGAACCGCCTAGCTTGAAGGTTTCTCCAAAATTATCCACCAAACTATTCTCAAGATTCAGGTGAGGCCTCAAGCTTTGATCTTTGAGTTTTATTCTCTACCAATGGAAGAGGAATTACAACTAGAAGCCCAAGCAAGAAGTACCAATGAAGATGCTATGTTTTCCACCAATGCATCAAGTAAAGGAGGTTCCTCATCCAAATGTGAGAGTGAAAAGAAGAGGATTAGTATTAAGAAAACATTGCTCTAAAGTGAAAGGTTGTGAACCTTAGGGTTGATTTATCATATGGCATGGGAACCTTGGTCTTTGGAGAAGCTTCTCTAGGATCCACCTTAGGTGTACATGAGGGAAGAATGCTCATTTGATTTAGACGGCATTTAATAGGCCTTGGGAAATTAGGAGGCATGGGATTACCCTTGGTAAATTTTCCAAATGAAAGACACTTGGCTAGAATCTTGGAAAAAACAAAGGGCATTCACCCCATTGGCCTAGAGGTATACTTGCCCTCTCTTAGCCTTGGTAATCTTGATAGATAGTTAGATTTATTGCTTTATATTTTTAGTTATACTACATCAGTGTCTTTGAGCTAGGTTATGTTTCTATTTCCTCTTCATTATCCTTGCATAAGGTTCTTCATTCAATTCGATGGTTGGATACTTGCTCTCTCTTAGCCTCGGTAATCTTGATAGATAGTTAGATTTATTGCTAAATATATTTAGTTATACTACATTAGTCTCTTAGAGCTAGGCTATGTTTCTATTTCCTCTTGATTTTCCTCGCATAAGGTTCTTCATTCAATTTGATGACATTTAGATAACGTTCTTGAAGCATTTTGTCTTTCTTTGTTCCATTTTGACCCACAAAAATGTGTTTATGTATTCTCCCTCATGGTATAAATGGGTGCCCCTTTAAGGAGGCCGTGTGAGATGCCATTGAAGCCTAGAAGAAAGCACTCTACTAGTGTGTGAAAGGAGGGGAGCACAAGTCAAAAACACTACCTCTTCTCCATGTTGTATCAGAGAGTAGTTTTCTCTAATCTATATGCCATGAAGTAAAATGAAAGAACCATGAATGTGGGATATCTCCTGCTTAAACGATAACATCTATAAAGTTAGTGATTGAGGATCTCTTCTATCAATCATTGTTGACAAAAACAATTTGTGGATGGTTGCAAGATAGACTACGTATCCAAGTGATTTTTGAGGTGAGGAAGGAAGAAAGGAGAGACTTAGGGAGTGCTCTCTCCCTTCCCTCTTAGTTGTATAAGACATTAGATTGGCTAATATAGATCTTTCTCTCTAATGAAACATTTCTTATGGGGTGATTGCATGCATAATAAAGGCACACAAATTTTTCAATAATTAAGTCTTAGAACTCTTCACAATCGGCTCATATTGTAGCCAAGCAAAGATAAGTGCAGCCCAATTTTTTTCTTTGATAGGTGAGTGAAGCATCCAAAGGAGAAATGAAAAATTGAACTCACATGAATCTTATGAGGAGGATTAAATCATCAATAGATTTGAGTTCGGGAATAAGCATAAAGAAGTAGAATCTAATGGATTTATCCACCCACAACATCAAAATTGAGTCCCTTTCATGAATCTTAAGGTTCTAGAAGACCTATGCCATGATTGATCAGCAAGTCTAAGGACTTAGGTTACAAGTCAACCAAAGTTTCTTTTCTTATTAACCATAAGTTAATGGTAATACAAAGTTGGATTCAGATATCCAAAAGAGAAAATAAAGCCTATAAGAGACCCTACACATAGTTATGGGTTAATCTTTGCGAAATATTGAATTGGGCAAGCTCATCAACCTTTGAGAAAAGGAGTGGTGTTTCCAAAGCTAGGGGATATTCCAATGGACAACAAAACACAAATGCTTATCCATTTGTGTCAAATACAAAGCCAAAAGATAATCTAGGGCTCGATGAAGAGCCAAGGGTCACATAAGGGTATGTGAAAGGTCACAAGAAGATATATATAGTAATGTTCTCAATGCAAAGGTGAAACCAGGGCCATTCAAGAATGTGCAGTGAACAAGAGGACCTTTGGAACGTGGCCAAAGAGTGTCAAGACCTCTCCAACTAGAGGTGAGTCCATATCAAGAACTTAAAAGCTTGTACCCCTTGTAGGATGAGTGCTTGGGAGACACACACTACCTATTTCTCTTGCTCATTTATCTTTTTTATGTATTCATTTGATGCATGTGATATCTTCTTAGAAATGTTATCTCTTGTAAATTCTCTCTTTTAAATATAGCAGCTAAATGCTTCTCCAGTAGTTATTGGGAGTGATTCTAATGAACATCTATTTCTATCATAATCTAGTTGTTTGCATAGTCTATTTTATGTGGAAAAAAGTTTAGGTGATTGGATATGAGGTGTTGGGTCAAATAAGTACAAACAACGTGACTACTTATAGAAGGGGGTGAACTAGAGGACCTAGGTGGGCCTATAGTTGGTATTAGAGAGTAGTTGAGATCTACAAAGGATAGGTAGAGCAAGATTTCCACAAAGGAAAAAGGACAAAGAACTCTTTAAGGTTCACAAAAAGCTATCTTTCATAAACCCTATCACATGTATGGAAGATTTGGGAGTGAAGGTTGAAGTTGTACGCAAAGATTACTATCAATCAAGGAGATTCAGAGTATCCAACTATTGTTTGAGAAAAGGACTCTCCCTCATTGTTTGTGGAGTTCAAGAAGCCCCTAAGGTTGACCCAAATGACCTAAAGACTACAAATGTAGAGCTAAGGGCCTTGATAGAATGGGAGGAGAGGAAAATGAGATCTTTCTTGACATCTCAAGTAATCTCCAACACTATGATTGGGCATATTTCACAATTTGATCATTTTAAGGAAGTATGGAAGGCCATTGAGAAGATTTATGATACTTCCACAAAGAGTAGAAATATCCATTTTAACAAGAAGCTTCACACACTTAAGAAAGCTACTGGTCATTCCATAATTTACTATACCCTAAGGGTCAAATAACTAAGGGAATAGATTCCATCCATTGATTGCAAAGTTGGTGAAGAAGGAATAGTATAGCTTCCCCTCAATGGACTTAGAGGGGAAGGTAAATGGAAGCCTTTGATAACCACTATCCTTTATAGAGATCCTCTCCCATCATTCAAGGAGCTCATCCCTCATCTAGTGGTAGAAGAATCTGCAATGGGAGAGATACAAATGAGCAAGGATGCACATAGATTCTATGCCAGCAAAAGGGAAGGTATAAGGAGGCAAGAAATGTAAATGTGGCAAAGGCAAAGGCCAAAAAACAAAGGAAGATGATGAAGAATCAGATTCAAAATCCAAGGCAATCACATTTTATGCAAGGATATGTTTTCACCAGTATGTAGGTTGAAAACACCAAGGGTTGTATGGAAACAGGTGAAAACACACAACACCCCATAGAGCATGTGGGGAATATCACGTTTGGTGAAGATAAGTCTAAAAAGGTATTACAACAAGTACTTCATGCTCCTTCTTTCATGAAAAAGCATTACTTCTATAGCACAAATGGTAGAAAAGGGATTTTATACCATTTTCAAATACAAGGGCTTCCTTGAGAAGATGGAGGAAATTTTGTAGCGGAAGAAGAGAGTGCAAGATATTCACTCCTGATGTTACTTTCACACATAGCCAAGTATGTTATGTCATGCTTGGGACTAAGAGGATTGCAAAGATTGATCTTTGGCATAAATGAATAGTGCATATAAATATTCCTAAGCTCAAGAACATGAGTAAATCCAGACTTGTTAGAGTAAATCCAAATTGCAAGGTAAATAGATTCTAGTTTTAGCAATTACATTTCATGCAAAGGAGATGTTTTCATCAATATGTAGGTTCAAAAGACAAAGGGTTGTATGGAAAGATGTCAAAACATAGAACACCCCTTCGAGCACATGGGGAATATTAGATTAGGGGAAGATAAGTCTACAAATGTATTACAACAAGTACTTCATGCTCCTTCCATCATGAAAAATCATTATTTCTATAGCACAGATGGTAGAAAAGGGATTTTATACCATTTTCAAATACAAGGGCTTCCTTGAGAAGATGGAGGAAATTTTATAGCAGAAGGAAGAAGAGAATGCAGACTATTCACTCGATGTTACTCTCACACATAGCCAGGTATGTTATGTCATGTCTGGGACTTAGAAGATTGCAAAGATTGATCTTCGGCATAGATGAATAGGGCATATGAATATTCCTAAGCTCGAGAACATGAGTAAATCCAGAGTGGTGAGATTTTATCAAACTTTTATGGCCAATCCATGCATGCATTTTGTGATGCTTGCCCACTAGGTAAGCTAGCTAGACAATCTTTCAGGCGTAGAAACAACTTACCAAAGACCTTGGAGCTCATACACATAGATGTTTTGGGGCCTAGAAAGGAGGTTTCTATAGGTGGATCAAGGTATTTTTAAGCATGCATTGATGAATTTCCAAGAAAGGTATGAATCTATATCATGAAAGAGAAACCAGATATGTTCTCCATGTTTCAAATGTTCAAGAATAAAGTTGAGAATGAGAAGGAGTAGGTAATCAAGTGAGAACCATAAGGTGTGTTGGAGGGAGAGAGTATATGTCTAAGGAATTTGAAAGGTAATTTGAGGATCATGGCATCAAAAGGTAGTTCACATGTAGGTACACCCCTCAAGAAATTAAAGTTACAGAAAGTAAGAATAAGCACATTGTGCAAATAGTTAGGTGCATAATAAATGAAGGTAAATTACCATTATCTTATTTAGAAGAGGCTATAAATACAACAATGTATCTTTGAAAAACGGTTCCCAAAAGTGGAATGCATGAGATCACACCTTATGGAGCTTATTATGGGAGCAAACCAAGGTTAGAACACTTGATGGTGTTTTGATGTGTGTATTATATGCACATACCATAAATGATAAGGACCAAGTTGGAGGTTAAATCTCATCAATGTGCCTTTATTGGCTATTCCATAGAAGTAAAAGGGTGAAAGTGCTATAATCCTTTTGCCAAGAAGCTCCATGTGTCAAGGGATGTGGTGTTTGATATGAGAAATCCCTGGCATGTAGACAAGGGTACAAAAAAGTGCTTGAAGATGATTATGGTGACCATGCAAGTTAGACCTCAACACTCCCTCACATTGATTGGACCAGAGGCACCAACCTCAAAGGTAAATGCCCATGGAATCCATGATGAAGGTAAAGGTTATGAATCCTCTCTTACTTCAAGATATAGGAGTACCAAGGTAGACTATGCACTAGATTAAGCTAGTGAACAAGGTGAAGACAATGACCTAGAATAGGTGGTTACACCTATGGTAAATCTCACAAGGTTCAAGTCATACCTAAAGTGTAACGAAAGGAGATCAACCAAGAAGAAGACCCCCATTCAAGGTTAGATTATGACTCTTTCATGTTAAATAATTTTGCATATATGATGCAAGTTGTTGAAGATGGATTAGCCCACTACCTATGAGGAAGCTAAGGAGAAACCCAAATGGAGGGTTGTAATGTATGATTAAATTAGTGTACTAAAGGAAAACCACACATATGAATTAGTACCCAAGAAGGAAGGCATGAAGATATTCCAAAAGTGATGGGTATACAAAGTGAAAAGGGACTAAGATGGAACCCTAGCTAGACACAAGGCTAGATTGGAGGTAAAGGGCTTCACTTATACTCAAGGCATAGGTTATGATGCAAATTTCAGCCCTATTGCTAAAAGTTCTACCATTAGGTCTTTGATAGCAATATATGCAGTTAAAGGATGGACACTATACCAAATGGACATCAAGAAACCTTTTCCAAATGGTGAGTTGAATGAGGATGTCCGCATGGCCCAACCTCAAGGCTATGAGGATCCAAAACGCATTATATATACAAGTTAAAGAAGGCCTTGTATGATCTTAACAAATCCTCAAAGGCATGGAATCAAAGATTAGTGGATTACTTGAGTAGGTGTGGGTACTCTCCAACCCTTGTAGATCCTTCCCTATACCTAAAGAAGTTTGAGGATAGACTAGTAGTCATATGCATCTTTGTAGAGGAACTCATTTTTATAGGTAATGATCATGTAGGTTTCAACCACATAACGAGGAAGCTTTGAGGAAAATTCAAGGTATCTCGTTTGGGTGAGCTTAAGTATTTCTTGGGCACTAAAGTTACATATGTAAGTGAAGACATTTACCTATGTCAAAGGAAGCACCTCCTAGATATGCTCTACAAATATGGCATGGCGAATTGCAAGCCAAGTGCTTAATGCATGGATAGAAACATGACTATAAAAAAGGATGATGCTAAAAGGCTTGATGACTTGACCTTCTATAGGACGATTGGTAGGCTCATTGATATTTGAAACTCTCACAAAACGTGATTTTAGTTATGTAATAGGAGTACTCTCAGAATACATGCATGCAGCCACAAATGTGCACGTTAATGCACTCAAGAAGGTGCTAAGACATGTTAGCGAGGACATGTTGAGCAAGCCTACGAAGTTCCCAAGACTTGTAAAAATATAGAGGGGGTCATACCAAGAGCTAAAAAGCTCATTACTCTTATAGGAAGAGTGTTTAGCATATATCACCTATGTCTCTTGTTTGAAGACTTTTATGAAGGTCAACGCTCTTAAGAACTCAAAGAGCTACAGTGATCCACTAATGGGGAAATAAAATTTCATATAGTGGCAAGCAAGGGCATGACATGATTGAATCATGTCACATTTGTGAATGCTTGGAGTAGCTTGGTGTATTAGAAACCTTTGATTGAAGTGTTGAGGTTTGTTCTAGCTAACCAACACAAGACGAGCCATTTGTCTCTTGGAGATTAAAATACACCTTATATGCTTTTCGTTAATTCAAAAAAATCTGCTATGTACTTTGGATCATCAATGGGAAATGACTGGTGCAAAACAAATAAGTTTGCAGAATGACTAGAGAAGGAGACTTGCTATTTTGAGTTCAATCATACAACT
This sequence comes from Ceratopteris richardii, assembly GCA_020310875.1. Lineage (NCBI taxonomy): Eukaryota > Viridiplantae > Streptophyta > Polypodiopsida > Polypodiales > Pteridaceae > Ceratopteris > Ceratopteris richardii. Next base: position 115,766,089 of record CM035407.1, on the reverse strand, counting down.
TCAAATGTTAAGTATGGAAAACTTGATTTAAGTTGAGATCCAAAATCTAATGAATAGGGATCGAATACAACTTCATTGATTGTGCCCTTGAGGTACTTAAGTATTCTCGTAGCTTCATCCCTATGTGGTCTTCTTGCATTGTTGACTTAACACTCCTACAATATATGAGATGTATGCCCTTGTATGAGTAGCATAGATCAAGCTTTCTACCGAACTTTGATTCTCTTTAATTTCTTCAATAAAATAATTTCATAAACACTAAGCCTATGATTCATTTCCAAAGATGTACCTACACGTTTACCATTCTCCATTTTGAATTTCAAGAGAACATGCTGAATGTACCTCCTTTAAGTTAGTTACATCCCTTGATCTATATATGTGACCTCCATACCTAAGAAAAATGTGAACTATCCTAGATCACTAATCTTGAACTCCTCTTGCATATATTTTTTTATCGTTTCTCTTCCATTCAAGTCATTAACTAACACACTTATGTCATCTACATACACACATAAATAGATAACTTCATTGTGAACCTTCTTGATGAACAAAGAAGGATCTACATTGCTTAATTTAAAATGTTGATCTTGTAGATAGATTACCAATCTAAAATTCCAAGTCTAGGAGCTTTTTTCATCCATACATTGCCTTTTATATCTTGCATACATAAGTAGGATAATTAGGGTTTTCAGAACATGGGTTTGTCACATGTATACCTCCACAGATCCACCCATTGAGAGAAGCACTCTTCACATCAAGTTCAAGTAACTTCCAATTCCTTGTACCTGCTACACTAAGTAAAGTTCTAATCAATATTTGTACCTTAAAATTGATCCATTTGAATTGCTTTTCAACTTATAGACCCATCTCCATATTATCACCTTTTGTTTGGTTTGCATTGGAAGCAACTCCCGTGTGTCCATTCCCTTTAGAGCTTCTATTTCCTCTTTCATGGCTTTCTCCCAAGTAGGGTTACCCTTTGCTTCTTGATATGTTGAAGGTTCCTCTAAAATTGAATCTTTGTTCAAATGAATAGAATGTGTTTTCACAAATGTAGACTCATATCCATACCTTTTAGGTTTCTTTCTCTCCCTTGTTGACCTTCTAGAAGTGTGTTTTGAGCATTATCCACATTCTTGAATTTTGGCCTTTCATCTTGACTTCTAGAGCTTATATCCTCTTTGCTTATCATCTTGATCATCCTTAGATTCACTTCTTGAATCTTGCACGTGTGTATCATGCTTGCTACCTAATGGATGAATATATGAATCAAGATTATAGGGTAAGTATACATTTTGTTTGTCCTCATCATACCATGATCTATCTTCTCCAAATACAACATCCTTGCTTATGGTGGGTTGCCCTTTCATCTAGCTTACCTATGATTTTTGAAGGTACATGTACATAAACTAAATAATAGAGACCTTTTTAATGACCTAGACTTGTTTTTTTATCATCCCAAAGTTGATTAGGGTTCATACCTTGAAGAAATTTGGATGGACGTCTATTCATAAGATACACAATAGTTGTGATTACTTTTGCCTATTAATAATGTGGTAGCTTCTTCTCTTCAAGCCTAGTCCTTGAAGCTCCAATTAGGGTTTTGTTCCTCCACTCTACAATACCACTTAATTGAGGAGAATACATGGAATTTACTTCCGTTTTGATGCCTTTATCCTGCAAATACTCATCAAAATCTTTGGAGAAGTATTCTCACCCTCCATCATATCTAAGCTTCTTTAATGATTTGCTAGACAATTTCCCATATATTATGATCATCAAAAAAAGAAACATAAGATCTTGAGCTTGCTAATGGTCAATAACTTGGACCCCACACATTAGTGTGTACAAGGTCCAAAAGATTGTTATGGATGTAGTCTTTGTGGTTGAAAGGTTGTCTTTGTGCCTTGCCAATTTGACCACCATCATATCTACTGATCATGTGTTGCTTTGATATGTTTGGCAGCCCTACAACACTTTGATCCCTACATATATCTTTCAAGGTTCTTTGATTTACATGAGCAAGTCTCTTATGCCACACTTAAAGCTCACTTAAGGTTTAAGTAACAAATTGGAATAGAGCTATGTTCTTGGTTTCTCCTACTTCAAAAGTAAAGAGTCTACCATGTTTCTCACCTTTAGCTATCTTCTTGAAGCCTTCACATTCATCTTCCACAAAATATCCATATTGGATGAAGCTAATTGCAAGCCCTTTTCAACTATTTGGCCTACACTTATTAGGTTTTTAGTGATAGTGGGTACATAGAGAACCTTAATTAGAATGTTTGTCCCACCATTGGGAGCTTTGAAATTACCAATCTTCTCCACATTGTGCTAAGTATCATCCATATTTTGTACTTCATGCTTATACAAGAGCAAAAATTCTTAAAACATGGTTTGACCAACATCAATCCATGTAGAAAAAATTTTCATCTTCATTACTTTCTTTTTGACTCAGATTGATTAGAAGAAATGAATTTTTATGTGATTGATATTTTCAATAGTTTTTGAAGTCCCTTTATTGTGACCTTAATTTTTATTGCTGAAGTTGTGTCCACCTCTACTTCTAGTATTGCCAAATCCACTTGTACCACCTGCTTTCTAGTCCTTCAATTGAACCATCCATTTTGAGTGGTGTGGTTAGTCTTATTATAGATGACACAAAGTTGAGCATCATGTCATCTTGACTTGTCATGCATTGCTCCTTTCTTCTTCCCTTTCCACTTTCTGTTGCTTGCATGTTTGCTTGGGAAATCTCCTCATCATCATCTTCCTTCTTCTTGCCTTTGTGCTACTTGTCTTTCTTATCTACATAAAGAGAACTTCTTGAGTTGCCTTGGTAAGAGTTACATTGATCAGAGTTACCTTCCTTTAGATTGGCTATGCAATGAATGTTTTGTTTCTCCTCTCTACAATTCCATTCAATTCACGAGAGTACCTGGTAATCATTTCCCTCTTGAAGCCTTTATCCCCTAAGAACTCATCAAAATATTTGGAGAAATATTCTCCCCCTCCATCATATTTGAGCTTCTTGAGTGATTTACCTGTATGATTTTCCACATGTGCTAGATAGTTTTTGAAGCAATCAGACACTTCATTCTTACTCTTGATAAAGTATAGAATATTCCATTTACTATGATCATCAATAAATGAGACATAATACCTTGATCTTGCCAATGACGTTTCTTGGCTTGGCCCCCATACATCTATTTATACTAACTCCAATAAATTGTTGTAGATGTAGCCTTTGTAGTTGAATGGTTGTCTCTATGCCTTCCCAATCTGACATGCATCACATCTCTTAGTGTTGTGTTGCTTTGATATGTTTGGTACTCCAAGAACACTTTGATATCTATATATATCTTTCAAGGTTCTTTCCTTCACGTGAGCTAGCCTATTATGCCACACTTCTAGTACACTTAGGGTTTGAGACCCAAAGTTGACTAGAGCTATGATTTTTTGTTTCTCCTACTTCAAAAGTAAAGAGCCTACCATGCTTCTCACCTCTAGCTATTTTCTTGAAGCCTTGACATGGATCATCCACAAAAGCTCCATGTTGGGTGAACCTAACTTGCTAGCCTTTCTCAACTATTTGGCCTAGAATTATTAGGTTTTTTATAATAGTGGGAACATAGAATACCTTTCTCAAAATGTTTGTCTTGCCATTGGAAGCTTTTACATTACCAATCTTCACCACACTATGCTTTGTGTCATCTCCTGTTTCTACTTCATGTCTATGCTTTGGACTTTCCAAGTCATATAAGAGAGTTATGTTGACTGCGACATGATTTGAACATCTCAAAACTATGTAGAATAAATGGTCATCTTCTTTAACTTGTGGCTTCAATTCATCAAAAGTAATGATTCTTCATATTTTGTATCTTTAGAATAATTTTTGTACTCCCTTCTCTTATCACCTTTGTAGTTATTGTTGAAGTCGTGTCCACTTCTGCCTCTATTGTTGCCATATCCATCTCATCCTTTTCCTTTGTAGGTCTTCCCATTGAACCAGCAATTTTGAGAGGTCTGGTTGGTCTTATCATAGATGGCACAAGGTTGAACATTCGGGCCTTTCTTTTCATTGTTTGATCCTTTCTTCTTCCCTTTCAACTTTCTCTCTCCTGCAAAGTTGGCTTGGGAAGTCTCCTCTTCATCATTTTTCCTTCTCCTTTCCTTTTAGCTTCTTGTCTTTATTATATTCATATGGAGCACTAGTTGAATAACGGTGATAGGAATTACCTTCCTTTATGCTATTGGTGGCCTCTTGATTGAAGGTTTGTCCAAGAAATATGTTGAAATCTTGAGTTCGCACATCCATGATGAGGTCATAGGTTCTAGTGAAAGATTGCCATTGCTTATCGCCTCTAATGCCTAGTAGAAAACAAAGTCTCTAGGACATCCCAAGTCTCTTCAAATGTCTTGCATCCTCCAATTAGAAAATGAGAGATAGATTTTAGTAGGTATGACCTTTCTTGAGCATCATGTGCATAGAAAATTGGGAGCTTATCTATTTCTTCTTGAGTAGGTCCTCTTTTGTATCTAGGAATAGGCATTGCTTCATCATGTGATACAATCCCATACAAATTTCTTCCTTGAAAATAGGCTTCCATTTTGATTTCCCAAGCTGCATAATTATGTCTATCAAGATTCTCAATCATTGAGGGGAATGCATCTCCCATCTTGAAATTGCTCTAATGCCACTAAAGGAAGTTGGAGAAGCTTGGAGATATTTGGAGAAGCTTGCAAGTAGGGTTGTCAAGTGGTGAAGGTCAACAAGCAAACCAGCATAGGACCTATCCTAGGTCTTTGGATATGTAAAAAAGACCTTCTAGGTTTAAGGTTAGTGCAATAAAACCCAATAGGTATTTTGGAACATAAACAAGAACAAGTTGATGCAAAACAGATAACTTGGACCTCGACTAGATCACAAAAACCTTCTAAACTTGGATGGAAGTTATGACTTCAAACACGCACACAAGCATGCACAATTGCAATTGGAAACATTCCTCGTATGGGAGTTTCATACATTGGGTAAGTTTGCTATAATGCATAAAATTCCTAATTTATATCAATCATTGAAGGATCAATAAGCTTAACATTGATTGGATGTCATCCCCTTATTTTAGGGTTGTGCAAAAGATGACCTGGAGATAAAAAATGAAGATCTCATCCAAATTAACTTACACAATGCTTTGCAAATTTGTACACAAACTAAACAGGGATATATTTCCAATGAATGCTTGTTAACTTGATTTGGAACTTTGTAGAGAGAGTTGCAACCTCTGTAAGATGACTGAGTCTAAGGAAGAAGGAGCAGAGAATACATATGGCACCAAGCAATGATTAAAAGAGTATATGTATTGCATCAAATCAAAACTCTCATAATGTAAAACTGTTTTAGGGTCTTTACTCTCAAGGACCTATCCATGCCTTTTCTTCATGAATTAAAATTAAAAAATGAGGAGGTTTGTTTGTTGTGATTGAATCGATCTACTCTTCTACACTATAGGAAAAGTAAAGTGATCTAATATTGATCTACCTTTTGTGCTTGATTGATTGATTGATTGATTGATGAAGTTACAACCACCTCTAATCCTTGATTTTTTTGAGCCTTTACTTTACCCTTTCACAAATGTTAAGCTCCAAGATGTAACAAAAATAATTGATCAGATAAGATCCTTATGAAAATAGAAAATGAATATTGATGAAGAACCTCTTCAAAAGATATCTTGGGAACATTCCAAATGATGGATTGATGAAGGAGAAAAAATCCACCTCAAGCATAATGCAAGCTTGATGTTTCAACATATATGATGCATCATGTATTGGTAGCAAAAAGGTTGTGGAATATTGTTGAGGATGTTGAAAAACTTCCTACAACCTACAAATATAGATATGGAAGGTGAGGTAGGTGGCGACGAAGATGATGATCTTTAATCTCCTCATGCTATTGTGTTTTTTGATCTCTATTGTAGAAAAACTCCATTGGGATGGGAGAGATGTTCACAAACATGATGTTAGGGGAGCACTAGGTTGTGCTCTCTAACTACACTAGATAAGATTTCGGAAATACACTTCTAATTACAAGAACACACATTAAGGGAAAATGATACAAGAATGCATAATCCATACAAGACGTCCCACCACTTGGGACCAATAGGTATGGAAAATTGGACTAGAGATGATATAGGAGATCCCACAACCCCGGATGGTAGGTATAGAAGAAGATATCTCGATTACAAGAAGTCCCTTTAGGGATATGAACTAGATACAAGAAATCACTAGAAAGATTCTCATACTAGGAGATTACAACATGACAAGAAAGGATGTCCATGAAACAAGACTAGAGAAGACTAGATCAAGAGACAAGACTAGAACTTGAACTAGAATTCGAAAGTACTTACTTGGTAGTCACGACCTCTTGAGCTCCCAAGACTGGCATTGGCAAGACTGAGAATGAATGTGGCCATCCCCTCCTTATATAGGTTTTCCAAGGGTGGTTCAAGGGCAGTTACGAGTTGATGATGTCATTGATGATATCATCAACTAGAAACATGACCTCCGAGTGCTAGAATTCAGCAAACAGATAGTCAATCTTGGGGTTTTGGCATGTTTCAAATGCAATGGAAGCATTAGTTTCTCCAAATTCTTAGGTTGATAGTGTCTTCATCATCTGAACTTGAGTCAATTTGACTTTTACAATGAGATAAAGTGGTAATTAACCACTAGCATATGTTCCTATGATTCTTCATGTATGTAGAGTCTTCATGATATCTTCCAAGCCAAATGTGTAGGCTTGTGATTTACACCAACAGCTTCCCCTCAAGCCAAACATTTTGGCTTAAGTCTTCATCTTCAATCTTCAAGTATATCCTGCAATCCAATCATGGATTTGAACCTGCAAAGTTTTGCCCCATCCAAAGCTTTAGTCAACAAATCTGCACATTGCATGTTGGTTGATACATAGGTAAGTTGAATATCCTTGCTTAGCAATTTTTCTCTCACATAATGATAATGAACTTCTATGTGTTTTGTCCTGGCATGATAGATAGGATTAGCTGCAAGGTGAAGGGAACTTGTATTATCTCCAAAGATAATTGGAGGCCTAGTATATAATCCCAATTCTATATACAAAAGCTTAATCCAAATTGCTTCTTGAGTGGCATTAGCTAGCCCTCTATACTCAGCTTCTGTAGAAGACAATGCAACAGTTGGTTGCTTCTTTGTAGACCATGAAATTGGTTTGTCACCTGCAAAAGAAATATATCCAGAAGTGCTTCTCCTATCATCCTTGCATCCTGCCCAATCTGCATCTGAATAGACTTTTATGTCAATATCTGAAGTGAAAGGAAAATACAAACCATGGTTCTGTGTACCCTTGAGATACTTCAAGTTTCTCTTGGCAACCTCTAAGTGAGGTATCCTTGGCTTGTGCATAAATTGACTTAGCACACTTACTCCATATGCAATATCAATTCTTGTAAGAGTAGCATAGTTCAAGCTACCCACCATACTCTAATAACCTCTAATGTCTTTGACTTCATCACCTTCATGGGCACTTAGCTTTAGGTTCACCTCCATCGGAGTGCTTGCTACTTTAGCATCCTGCAAGTGAAACTTCTTCAACATATCTTGTACATACTTTTTCTAAGTAATGTATATCCCTGAAGTAGTGTAAAGTAATTCAAGGCCTAGAAAATACTTCAATAAGCCAAGATCATTGATCTTGAACTCCTTCATCATCTGGTTTTTGATATATCTGATTCCACTGAGATCATTACCTGTAATGATGATGTCATCAACATAAACACAGAGATATATTACCTCTGAATTACTTCTCTTAATGAATAGGGAAGTATCTGCCTTGATCATAACAAATCCTTAGTCTTGGAGGTATGTAGTTAGCCTGTAATTCCATGCCCTAGGTGCCTGCTTCAATCCATATAAATCCTTCTTTAATTTGCAAACATAAGTTACCTTCTTAGGGTCTTCATAGCCAAGAGGTTGTGACATATAAACTTCTTCTGAAATCCATCCATTCAAGAAAGCATTCTTGACATCCAACTGGTACATGTTCTAATTCTTTGATGCAGCCACACTTACCAACACTCTGATTGTTGGCATCTTGGCCACAGGAGAAAATGTCTCTCTTAATTTTTCTCCTTTAGCTATCCTTTTGAATCCATGTCTTGGGTCCTCCACAAATTCTCCATATTGATTGAATCTGACTTGCAAACCTTTCTCTACAATCTGACCAACACTCATTAAGTTCTTTGTAATTGTTGGTACATAAAGTACCCTGCTCAACAAATTCTGATTACAATCACAAGTCTTCACATTTCCAACTTTAACCACAGAATGCTTTGTATCATCACCTGTTTGGACTTGGTGTTTACCTTTTGGTTCCTCAAGATCAGAGACTAGTGCCACATTACCAGCCACATGATTTGAACACCCTGAATCAATGTGAAATAAGTGATCATCATCTGTACCTGTCTTTGAAGTCATGTTCATGATGAGAAGAGAGTCATCCTACTCTTCTATGTAGTTGTTGTAGTCCCTTCTAGTTTTGAATCCTCCTTGGTAGTTGCCATTGTAATTGTTGTTGTAGTTGTCGTAATTGTTGTTGTGGCCTTGGGGATTGTTGAACCTTCCTCTTGATTGTGAGTATCCACCTATTTGGTAGCCTCTTCCACTCTAATTTTTGTAATTCCTGAAACACTCATCTGTGGTATGATTTGATAAACCACAAATGTTACATAGTGATGAATTATAGGGTCTCCCCCTACCTTGCTTACCTCCTCTGCCCCTTCCTCTTGAAGATCTACCTCTCCCTGCATAGTTGGCTTGGGAGGTAGAGCCTTCATCTTCCACCTTCTTACTCTTGCCTTTATCCTTAGATTTCTTATCAGTGTATAGGGCAGAAGAGTTGTTACCTTTGGATGTATCTCCACTCTTGGTGAGCTTTGCTTCATGTGTAAATAGTTGACCCATGAGAGTTGTAAGATCTGGAGTGTGCATGTCCATGTAGAGATCCATTGCAGTGGTGAAGCTTTCCCACTTGTCATCAGCCTTGATTCCATTGATTACCTGCCTCACAATTTGTTCTTCTTCAATCTCTTCTCCTATGCTTGCTAACTGATCTCCAACATCTTTGATCTTAGTCACAAATTCTGAAACAGCTTGCTTAGGTTGCTTCCTTAGTGTTGTGAATTCAATCCACAACTGATTTTTCCTAGCCCTTGTATTGGAGGAAAAATATGATGACAGAGTTTCCCAAGTCTCTTGGGAATTCTTGCAATTTCTGATATGTGGCAAAAGAAAATCAGATATAGAGTTGAGTAAATAAGACCTTGACAATGCATCCTTTGCACACCATGTGTTGAGCTTTTCTTGTTCTTCCTTGGTTGGCGATCCTCTTGCTTTGAATGAGGGCAATTCCTCATCTCCTGAGATGTATCCATAGAGACTCCTTCCTTGTAGGTAGGTCTTCATTCTTAGAGACCAAGATTGATAGTTGTTCCTGTCCAATTTATGAATACATGAAGGAAAACCATCTCCCATTTTACCTTATTTGCTCTGATACCAATATTGGGAAAGATGGATGGATGATCCAAGAGACTGAGTAGATACTGCTAAACCTGCTTTGTACCAGCCCTCTTTGGTTCCAGACTTGATTAGTAGACTTCTAGAGCATTCCAATGACACCAAGAAATGGCCTATGTCCTTTGGAAATGATATGTGCAATGATTGAATCAAAACAGATAACTTTGGAAATCACAAACTCAAGAAAGCTTCTATTTATGTCTTGGTACCTGCTGAATGTTTTGCTCAGTGTGACCAGCACAGTAGCACAGTAGATAGATATGCCCTTGACAAGTTGACAGACTTTTGAGTAGACTAGCAGAGAACACAGAGATGAATGATGTAAATGTATCTATAAATTAATACTTGTGTACAATCCCATTGGCATGAATAACATTGCCTAATGGTGTAGAGAGGTTTAGGCTATGGTATAGTCCTCACACACACTCAATTATAGTAGAATGAAGCTCGGGAGTGAAGTAATCTGCCCGCGACTTTTTCATATCCATTTTTATAGGAAATGACTAAAAATTTGAATTCAAATTCAAACTTTTGGCTCCCTATGATCAAGCTCCTAAATGCTTGGAGATATTCTCTCAATCAAGTGAGTTAATTTTTCCATGAATCACTTAGGTAGGTGATTACAAAAGATTCTAAGTCAATTTTACTTTTATAATGAGATAAAGTGGTAATTAACCACTAGCATATGTTCCTATGATTCTTCATGTATGTAGAGTCTTCATGATATCGTCCAAGCCAAATGTGTAGGCTTGTGATTTACACCAACACTTTAAACTCTGCACCACCATATTTGCTGAGTTTATGATTTACTTCAAGCGGTGTTGAAGCTTCTCTGCAATTCTCCATGTTGAACTTCTTCAGTAAGTTTAGAAGATACCTTTCTTGTGAAACATATACACCATGATCTCTATGTGTTTTGTTCTTGCATGAAATACTGGATTTGCTGCAAGATACAACGAGCTCATATTATCTCCATGTATGATAGGTATACCTTGATCAATACCCATACTTTTGAACAAGTTCTACATCCATATCACTTCTTTAGCTGCTTCCACAAGTCCTTTATATTCTGCTTTTGTTGACAATAAAGCCACTGTGTGTTGCTTCTTTGAACACCTGCTTACAAGCTTATCACCTAGGTATTGACCTTCTGTCATCTTGACTTCCTGCCTAGTCTGAGTCACTATATG
>CM035407.1:115720293-115722793 GCA_020310875.1 Ceratopteris richardii | reverse complement strand
GTAAGGACTTAATGATATATGTGACAGGAGAAGAAAGGAAGCCGACTTTCAAAGATGACAGTCAACCAAAGAAAGAAGAATTAGAAGCCTTGAAGCTGTGGCAGAAGAAAGATGCAATGGCAAGAGCTTATATCTACAATACTGTTACACATCATCTACTACCGCACATAAGAGGTCTGGAGAAAGCGGAAGACATATGGAGTGCATTGGAAGATCATTTCCAAAATACGACAAAAGCTAGGAAGGCTAGCTTATGGTCGGAGTTTACAACGTTCAACAAAAAGCAAAGTCAAAGCATTAGTGATTATGTCACTAAGATGAAAGACTTGGCAGACAGTCTTGGATCTATTGATGAAGATATCGAAGATCACAGGTTGATAGCACAAGTGCTTGCAGGATTGAGAGGAGATGAAAGGTGGAAACCTTTCGTATTGTCAACTGAACTTTCTTTAAATCATTTTGTACCAGATTTAAATCAGTTGCTTGGACTAATGTTAATGTTTGAGCAAGATTTGAAGACAGACAGAGATAAAGGACATAGTTCGGCTATGTATGCAAAGAATAAGAAGAAAGGTGATAAAGGTAAAGAAAAAGATGAAGAAGTGATGTTTACTCAAGCAAATTTTGCAAGAGGAAGAGGTAATCTCAGAAAAAGAGGTAAAGGAAGAGGTAATCAGACTAACAACAAGAAGACTTGTTGGATCTGTGGATTAAGCAATCATTTGGCTCATGATTGCTGGCATAATTCTCAAGGATCAAGTCAGAATCAGAACAATAACAATAGAGGCAAAAGCGGAAGATATCAAAGAGGAAGACAAAGCCAAAGAGGCCGATATGGTAGAGGTGGAGCAAGAAGTTGGGGACACAATCTGTCTCACAACACTACCTACTACAACTATGCAAATGATACGCAGAATGACAGTCATACAACATTGATGATGAACTCGATAAGTATGTCAGAGAATGAAGACCTCAAGGTATTCTATATTGACTTTAGTTGTTCAAATCATTTGTCAGGAAATATAGAATTATTATCAGAACTTGAAGGAGGTATTTCAAATCATACAGTACAAACAGGTGATAACACAAAACATAATGTAAGGTCAATTGGAAAAGTAAAGTGTAAGAATGGAGCTAACTTCTAACAAATGTTTTGTATGTTCCAACAATCCCGAAGAATCTGATTAGTGTGGGACAGATAGTAGAAAAAGGTTTTCAAGTCAGGTTTACAAATGAAGGAGTATTTGTTGAAGATCCAGAGAACGGATACAATCAAATTGTCCATGGTAAAAAGGAAGGTAGACTTTTTACTCTTAAAGTACAAGGGAATGTTGCTCAAGCCTTGATCACACATGGTGATGAAGTATTTACAGAGTTAGACCTTTGGCATAAGAGGTTAGGACATTTTAATGAAAAAGGAATCAAAACTATGGTGGAGAAACAATCTGTGAGAGGATTACCAAGTATGAAGAATCAACATATGATTCACAAGTGCGAAGCCTGTCAGATGGGAAAAGCCCACAGATTACCATTTCAGAAGAAAGGGTATAAACACGATGGTGTGTTAGAGCTCATACATACAGATGTATGGGGACCAACAAAATAAGGATCTATCAGCGGCTCAAGGTATTACGTTCTTTTTATTGATGATGCAACAAGATGGATAACTCTTTATGTTTTGAAAGAGAAGTCAGAAGTATTTGAAGCTTTTAGGCATTTTCATGCATATGCTGAAAGACTTAAAGGACAGAAACTCAAAAGACTAAGGTCTGATGGAGGAGGAGAATATTTTTCTCGAGAGTTCAATGATTATCTATGGAATGCAGGTATCAAAAGAGAAATAACTTGCAGGTATACACCGCAACAAAATGGAGTAGCAGAAAGAAGAAACCGAACTCTAGTTGAGTTTGCAAGAGCAATGCTAAAGGAGAAAAATTGTCCAAATAATCTTTGGGTTGAGGCTGTAAATACAGCTACATATCTGGTAAATAGATTACCATGTACAACTTTAAATGGGATGACCCCTTATGAAGCTTGGTGGGGCAAGAAACCAACACTTGATCATTGTTAAGTGTTTGGATCCATTGCTTATGCTTATGTACCATCACAATTGAGACATAAGCTTGAACCAAAAGCTGAAAAATACGTGTTCATTGGATATGATGAAAAGCAGATGGGTTATAGGTTATGGAGTCCTCTAACCAAACAATTTATTGTTTCTAGAGATGTGACATTTGATGAAGGAAAGAGCTGGTATACAGATAAAGAGAATAGTGTTGAAACACTTGAAGAAGAGATAAGAAGAATTGGAAAAGGTAAATCACATATGCAGGTAAATGGAGATGAAGATCATATGCAGGCAAGTACGTCCAGGATCGGATCAGGTATGAGAAACGAAGATGGCCCAAGATTTTATGAAGATGTGTATTCAGATACACATGAAGAATATGAGCTAAGAAGGTCAAACAGAGTAAGGAAACAACCAACAAGGTATTCCTAT
>CM035407.1:115705293-115710293 GCA_020310875.1 Ceratopteris richardii | reverse complement strand
TGCTCTCAGGAAATCAGTTGGTGCTGCAAAATCCTGCTTCACACCTGCCCTCTTTTCTCTTCAGATATGCTTAGTACACTTGCTTAGCTTCCAAATGACACAAAGAAACCATATATGTACTTTGAAAATGGTTTGGGTAATGATCAAACCAAAACAGATAACTTGGTACTTCAAGAATCAAGAAAAACTTTCTATTCCTGTAGTGATACCTGCTCAGACTTTTGCTCAGTGTGACCAGCACACTTAAAATTGGAATAATTCCTTTTGGGAGTATTAAAGTACCTTAGTAAGCTACCAATCACAAGTGGAATCACTTCAATTGATAAACTATGCACTGAGAAATAAGTTTAGCAAAATTCTAGTTACCCCCGACTTTTTAGGAACTCTGCAGACACAGACCAGTGTGCACTTCGAAGCGGATTTCTCCCAAATGGCTGAATGAAATCCTCTGAGATTTTGTATGCTTGTAGAAGACCTTGAGTTGGTTCCAATGCGCTATAGATCTCTTGATTTGGTTCAGTAGATCCTGAGATATGCTCCTTTGAAGTTGACAGACTTGGAGAAGTTAACACAGAGAACCAGAAATGAGAAATGTGTGTATATCTATTGATTAACAAGATTGTACAAGCTCAATAGCATGACAAGCATAGCTAATTGAGGTGTGGTGGTGTAGGCTATGGAGTAGCACTAACACACACTCAGTTACAATGAAGATATGCCTCGGGGAGTGAGCTGGAATGAGTGAACTAACCGCGACTTTTCAAATGGAGTTTTTATAGGAATTGATTGTGATTTGAATTTCAAATTCAAACTTAGGCTCCCTTGAATCTCTCCTCTAAAAGTAGGGAGATATTCTCTCCACTTAACTATTCTCTTTTCCACGACTAATGAGGTAGGTGAATGACTTCAAGTGATTACAAATAAATGTCAAGTCAAATAGACTTTTACAAGGGGTAAAAGATAATAACTCATAAGTATGAGTTCCTATGCCTTATCCTTCATGAAGAGATATCCTTCAAGAGTTCCAAATCCATATTCAAGGTTCCAATGTTCCAAGCCAATGTGTGAAGGCTTGATATGCACCAACAGCTCCCCCTCAAGCCAAACACTTTGGCTTAAGTCTTCTCTTTCATTCTTCAATCACTTCCTGCAATCCAATCATAGATTTGAATCTGCATAACTTGTTTCCATCCAATGCCTTTGTAAGTAAATCTGCACATTGCATATTAGTAGACACATATGTCAATTGAATCTCTTTGCTAAGTAACTTCTCTCTCACATAGTGGTAATGAACCTCTATGTGTTTGGTTCTGGCATGATAAATTGGATTTGCTGCAAGGTGAAGAGAGCTAGTGTTGTCTCCAAAGATAATAGGTGGTCTTGTGTGTAGACCTAACTCTGTATATAGAAGCTTCAACCAGATAGCTTCTTGAGTTGCATTGGCTAGCCCTCTATACTCTGCTTCAGTGGATGACAATGCCACTGTAGGTTGTTTCTTGGCTGACCAAGAAATAGGCTTATCTCCTGCAAAACAAATGTAACCTGAGGTGCTCCTCCTATCATCCTTGCATCCTGCCCAATCTGCATCTGAGTAGACTTTTATGTCAACATCTGATGTATAAGGAAAATACAAACCATGACTTTGTGTTCCCTTCAAATATTTCAAGATTTTCTTTGCTGCCTCTAGGTGAGGTACCCTAGGTTTGTGCATGAATTGACTAAGCACACTTACTCCATATGCTATGTCAATTCTTGTCAAGGTAGCATAGTTCAAACTACCTACCATACTTTGGTATCCTGTAATGTCTTTGATTTCTTCTCCTTCATGAGCACTTAGCTTTTGGTTAACCTCCATTGGAGTAGTAGATACCTTAGCATCCTGCAAACCAAACTTCTTGACCATATCCTGTACATACTTCTTTTGAGTGATGTAGATACCTGAATTTGTGTAGACCAATTCAAGACCTAAGAAATACTTTAATAGTCCAAGATCATTGATCTTGAATTCTTTCATCATCTGTCCTTTGATGTGTCTAATCCCATTGACATCATTGCCTGTAATGATGATGTCATCAACATAAACACATAAGTAGATTACCTCTGTACTACTTCTCTTTATGAATAGAGAAGTGTCTGCTTTGCTTATCACAAATCCTTGGTCTAGGAGGTAGGTGGTCAATCTGTAATTCCATGCTCTAGGTGCCTGCTTCAAACCATACAGAGCCTTCTTCAATTTACAAACATAATGTACCTTTTTTGGATCTTCATAGCCAGGTGGTTGTGACATGTAGACTTCTTCAGATATCCATCCATTCAAGAATGCATTCTTCACATCCAATTGGTACATGTTCCAATTCTTGGATGCAGCTACACTCACCAATACTCTGATAGTTGGCATTATGGCCACAGGAGAAAATGTCTCCTCATAATCAATGCCTTGGGTTTGTGCAAAACCCTTGGCTACCAACCTAGCTTTGTACCTGTTTATTGTTCCATCTGAATTCTTCTTTAGTTTGTAGATCCATCTGGATCCTATCACCTTCATAGAGTCCTTCTTGGGTACCAAGTCCCAAGTGTCACTTTCCTTGAGAGCTTCTATCTCTTCATCCATGGCTTCTCTCCATTCTGGTTTAGTAATTGCTTCTTCATAGGTACCTGGTTCTTCATTCAACAAGTCTTTTGCAAGATATACAGAATGTTTAGTTACAAGTGATGTGTCATACCCAAATCTGATAGGCTTCTTCTTTTCTCTTTGAGATCTCCTCATTGCTTGAGTAGAAGTTTCTGGCTTATCCTCTAATTGCTTCATCTTCATCTTTCCTTTGGACTTCCAAGCCTTGAACTCTTCAAGGTTTATTGTATCATCATCTGAGCTTGAATCTTCTTGCTGAGTTGGCTCTTCCTTGGTAAGCTTTGGAAAATCTTCTTCCATGTCATAGGGTAGACTCACTTTCCTGCATTCATTCTCATACCAAGAGTCATTTTCATCAAATATGACATCTCTGCTTACCTTGAACCCTTTGTTTGTGGGATTGTAGAATCTGTATCCTTTTTGGTTCAAATCATAACCAATGAAGATACATTTTTCAGCCTTGGGGTCTAGCTTTCCCCTTACCTGTGAGGGAATATGCACATATGCTACACAACCAAAGATTTTGCAATGATCCAGAGAGGGTCTCTTACCATGCCATGCTTCATATGGTGTCATGCCATCAAGTGATTTAGATGGCAACCTATTGATGAGATAAGTGGCAGTGGATACATTCTCTGCATATAGGTAATTTGGCAACTTTTTCTCATTAAGCATAGACCTAGCTGTTTCTACTATAAGTCTATTCCTTCTTTCTGCTACCCCATTTTGTTCAGGTGAGTACCTTGTAGTGATCTCCCTTTTGATGCCTCTTTCCTGCAAGAAATCTTCAAACTCATTGGAGAAGTACTCTCCTCCACCATCTGACCTTAGCCTCTTCAAGCTTCTACCTGTTTGATTTTCAACAAGTGCAAGATACCTCTTGAAACAATTAAATACTTCATCCTTATGCTTCATAAAATATAAAATGGTCCACCTGCTATAGTCATCAATGAAGGACACATAATACCTTGAACCAGAAATGGAAGGGTCCTTGCTAGGTCCCCAAACATCTGTGTGTACCAAATCTAGGTAGTCTTCATGCATGAAACCTTTCCTTGAGTAGGGTAATCTGTGAGACTTACCAAATTGACATGATCCACATTTGTAAATCATGTGTTGCTTGGATACATTAGGTATCCCAAGCACACATTGATCCCTGCACATTTGCTTTAGAGTCCTTTCACCTATGTGCCCTAATCTCTTGTGCCATATCTCTAACTCTGAAAGTGTCTGATCCTTATAATTATACAAAGCAATATTTTTGGTGTCTTCTAGCTCAAATGTAAACAATCTACCTGATTTCTCCCCTTTGGCTATCCTTCTGAATCCATGTTTTGGATCCTCCACATATGCTCCATGTTGTGTGAATCTGACCTGCAAACCTTTCTCCACAATCTGACCAACACTCATTAAATTCTTAGTTATTGTTGGTACATAGAGTACCCTGCTTAATAGGTTCTGATTACCATCACATGTCTTCACATTTCCAATTTTGATAACAGAGTGTTTAGTGTCATCACCTGTTTGTACCTGATGTTTGCCCTTGGGCTCTTCCAAATCAGAAAGTAGTGCCACATTGCCAGCTACATGGTTAGAACATCCTGAGTCAATGTAAAATAAATGATCATCATTTGTACCTATCTTGGAGGTCATATTCATGATCAATAGGGAGTCATCTTGCTCCTCTGTGTAATTGTTGTAGTCTCTTCTATTTCTGAATCCACCTTGGTAGTTTCCATTGTGGTTGTTGTTGTAGTTGTTGTTGTATTGGTTGTTGTATCCATTGTAGCTTTGATGTTGGTTGAATCTGCCTCTCCCTTGAGAGTATCCACCTCTTGAGTAGCCTCTTCCTCTCTGATTTTTGTAGTTCTTGTAGCATTCATCTGTGGTATGATTGGACAATCCACAAATGTTGCATGGTGATGAGTTGTAGGGTCTCCCCCTACCTGACTTACCTCCTCTGCCTCTTCCTCTAGATGACCTACCTCTCCCTGCATAATTAGCTTGAGAGGTAGAGCCTTCTTCATCCTGTTTCTTCTTGCCTTTATCTTTAATCTTCTTATCAGTATAGAGAGCAGAGGGGTTATTACCTTTTGATTGATCTCCAGCCTTTGTAAACTTTGCTTCATGTGTAAATAGTTGGCCCATGAGTGTTGTGAGATCAGGGGTATGCATGTCCATATAGAGATCCATTGCAGTGGTGAAACTTTCCCACTTATCATCTGCCTTGAGTCCATTTGTCACTTGCCTGAGTATTTGCTCCTCTTCAATTTCCTCTCCAATGCTTGCTAGTTGGTCTGCCACATCTTTAATCTTTGTCACATACTCTGAGACTGATTGCTTGGGCTGCTTCCTAAGAGTTGTGAAC
>CM035407.1:115687793-115690293 GCA_020310875.1 Ceratopteris richardii | reverse complement strand
CTTGTCAACATATTTTTCATCAAGCACAAGGGCCAGAAAGAATCAGCTATGGATTGAGTTTACAACTCTTAGGAAACAGTCAAAACAATGTGTCTCAGATTTTGTCACCAAAGTCAAAGACATTGCAGATCAACTTGCAAGTGTTGGAGAAGAAATTGAGGAAGAGCAAATAGTCAGACAAGTGATCAATGGACTAAAGGCAGATGACAAGTGGGAGAGCTTTACCACTGCAATGGACTTGTACATGGACATCCAAGCACCTGATCTAACAACTCTGATTGGACAACTCTTTACACATGAAGCAAAGATCACAAAGAATGGAGAGCAATCAAAAGGTAACAATCCCCCTGCCCTATATACTGATAAGAAGACTAAAGACAAGGGTAAAAGCAAAAAGGTTGATGAAGAAGGCTCTACCTCCCAAGCAAACTATGCAGGGAGAGGTAGATCATCTAGAGGTAGGGGCAGAGGAGGTAAGTCAGGTAGGGGGAGACCCTACAATCAATCTCCATGCAATATCTGTGGCTTGTCTAATCATACTACAGATGAATGCTACAAAAACTACAAGAACCAAAGAGGAAGAGGTCACCAAAGAGGAGGATACTCTCAAGGCAGAGGCAGATTCAATCAAGGCTACCATGGCTACAACAATAGTTACAACAACAATTACAATCACAATGGCAATTATCAAGGTGGATATAGAAATAGGAAGGATTACAACAATTATGCAGAGGATCAAGATGATTCCTTGTTGATCATGAACATGACATCTAAATCAGGTATCAATGATGATCATTTGTTCTATATTGATTCAGGTTGCTCTAACCATGTAGCTGGAAATGTTGCCTTACTTTCTGATTTGGAAGAACCTAAAGGCAAGCACCAAGTGCAGACAGGTGATGATACTAAACATTCAGTTGTTAAAGTAGGTAATGTCAAAACAAGTGATGGTAATCAGAATTTACTAAGCAGAGTGTTGTATGTTCCAACAATCACCAAGAATCTGATGAGTGTAGGTCAGATTGTTGAAAAAGGTCTACAGGTCAGGTTCACTCAACATGGTGCATATGTGGAGGATCCAAGACATGGATTCAGAAGGATAGCCAAAGGAGAAAAATCAGGTAGATTGTTTACCTTTGAACTTGAAGACACTAAGAGTATTGCTTTGTACAACTATAAGGACCAAACCCTATCAGAATTGGAGATTTGGCACAAGAGATTAGGTCACATTGGAGAGAGGACTCTAAAACAAATGAGTAGAGATCAATGTGTGCTTGGGATACCTAATGTATCCAAGCAACACATGATATACAAGTGTGGGGCTTGTCAACTTGGTAAGTCACACAGATTGCCATATACAAAGAAAGGTTTTATGCATGAAGATTATCTGGAATTGGTGCATACAGATGTGTGGGGACCTAGCAAGGAGCCATCCATATCTGGATCAAGGTACTATGTGTCCTTTATTGATGACTATAGCAGGTGGACTGTCTTATACTTCATGAAACATAAAGATGAAGTATTTAATTGTTTCAAAAGGTATCTTGCATTAGTTGAAAATCAAACAGGTAGACATTTGAAGAGACTAAGGTCAGATGGTGGTGGAGAATACTTCTCCAATGACTTTGAAGATTTCTTGCAGGAAAGAGGCATCAAGAGGGAGATTACTACAAGGTACTCACCTGAACAAAATGGGGTAGCTGAAAGGAGGAATAGACTCATTGTGGAGACAGCTAGGTCTATGCTTAATGAGAAAAAACTACCAAATTATCTATGGGTAGAAAGTGTATCTACTGCCACATACTTAATCAACAGGTTGCCATCAAAGACACTTGATGGAATGACACCCTATGAGGCTTGGCATGGTAAGAGACCATCTCTGGATCATTGCAAAATCTTTGGGTGTGTTGCATATGTGCATATTCCCTCACAGGTAAGGGGAAAGCTAGACCCTAAGGCTGAAAAGTGTATCTTCATTGGTTATGATTTGAATCAGAAGGGATACAGGTTTTATAACCCCTCAAACAAAGGCTTCAAGGTAAGCAGAGATGTCATCTTTGATGAAAATGATTCATGGTATGAAAATGAGTGCAGGAAAGTTAGCCTACCTTATGATATGGAAGAAGACTTTCTAAAGCTTATCAGGCAAGAACCAACTCAGAAAGAGGACACAAGCTCAGATGATGAAGACACCATCAACATTGAAGAGTTCAAGGCTTGGAAATCCAAAGGGAAGATGAAGATGAAGCAACTAGAAGACAATCCAGAATCCTCAACTCAAGCTATGAGGAGATCTCAAAGAGAAAAGAAGAAACCTATTAGGTATGGATATGATACTTCACTTGTAACCAAGCACTCTATATATCTTGCAAAGGATATCTTGAATGAAGAACCAGGTACATTTGAAGAAGCAATTACTAAACCACAATGGAAGGAAGCAATGGATGAAGAAATGGAGGCTCTCAATGAAAGTGATACTTGGGATTTGGTACCCAAGAAG
>CM035407.1:115675293-115677793 GCA_020310875.1 Ceratopteris richardii | reverse complement strand
TCAGAGAGGAAGAGGCTACTCAAGAGGTGGATACTCTCAAGGGAGAGGCAGATTCAACCAACATCAAAGCTACAATGGATACAACAATCAATACAACAACAATTACAACCACAACCACAATGGTAACTACCAAGGTGGATTCAGAAATAGGAGAGACTACAACAATTACACAGAGGAGCAAGATGACTCCCTATTGATCATGAATATGACCTCCAAGGCAGGTACAAATGATGATCATTTATTCTATATTGACTCAGGATGTTCTAACCATGTAGCTGGCAATGTGGCACTACTTTTTGATTTGGAAGAGCCCAAGGGCAAACATCAGGTACAAACAGGTGATGACACTAAACATTCTGTTGTTAAGATTGGAAATGTGAAGACATGTGATGGTAACCAGAACCTATTGAGCAGGGTACTCTATGTACCAACCATCACCAAGAATCTAATGAGTGTTGGTCAGATTGTGGAGAAAGGTTTGCAGGTCAGATTCACACAACATGGAGCATATGTGGAGGACCCAAGACATGGATTCAGAAGGATAGCCAAAGGGGAGAAATCAGGTAGATTGTTTACTTTTGAGCTAGAAGACACCAAGAACATTGCTTTGTATAATTACAAGGATCAAACACTTTCAGAGTTAGAAATATGGCACAAGAGATTAGGTCACATAGGTGAAAGAACCCTAAAGCAAATGTGCAGGGATCAATGTGTGCTTGGGATACCTAATGTATCCAAGCAACACATGATTTACAAGTGTGGAGCATGTCAATTTGGTAAGTCTCACAGGTTGCCCTATTCAAGGAAAGGTTTCATGCATGAAGACTACCTAGACTTGGTACACACAGATGTTTGGGGACCTAGCAAGGACCCTTCCATTTCAGGTTCAAGGTATTATGTGTCCTTCATTGATGATTATAGCAGATGGACCATCTTATACTTTATGAAACATAAAGATGAAGTGTTTAATTGTTTCAAGAGATATCTTGCACTTGTTGAAAATCAAACAGGAAGAAGCTTGAAGACTAAGGTCAGATGGTGGAGGAGAGTACTTCTCCAATGAGGTTGAAGATTTCTTGCAGGAAAGAGGCATCAAGAGGGAGATTACTACAAGGTACTCACCTGAACAAAATGGGGTAGCTGAAAGAAGGAATAGACTCATAGTAGAAACAGCTAGGTCTATGCTTAATGAAAAGAAGTTGCCAAATTATCTTTGGGCAGAGAGTCTATCCACTGCCACCTATCTTATTAACAGGTTGCCATCCAAATCACTTGATGGCATGACACCATATGAAGCTTGGCATGGTAAGAGACCCTCTCTGGATCATTGCAAAATTTTTGGTTGTGTAGCATATGTGCATATTCCCTCACAGGTAAGGGGAAAGCTAGATCCTAAAGCTGAAAAATGTATCTTCATTGGTTATGATTTGAACCAAAAGGGATATAGATTCTACAACCCAACAAACAAAGGCTTCAAGGTAAGCAGAGATGTCATCTTTGATGAGAATGACTCATGGTATGAGAATGAATGCAGGAAGATCAGTCTACCCTATGACATGGAAGAGGATTTCCCAAAGCTCACCAAGGAGGAATCAATTCAGAAAGAAGATTCAAGCTCAGATGATGATGATACAATAAATCTTGAGGAGTTCAAGGCTTGGAAATCCAAAGGGAAGATGAAGATGAAGCAACTAGAAGATAAACCAGAATCCTCAACTCAAGCAATGAGGAGATCTCAGAGAGAAAAGAAGAAGCCTATCAGATTTGGGTATGACACATCACTTGTAACTAAACATTCTGTATATCTTGCAAAGGACTTGTTGAATGAAGAACCAGGTACCTATGAAGAAGCAATTACCAAACCAGAATGGAAAGAAGCCATGGATGAAGAGATGGAAGCTCTCAAGGAAAGTGATACTTGGGACTTAGTACCCAAGAAAGACTCTATGAAGGTAATAGGATCCAGATGGATCTACAAACTATAGAAGAATTCAGATGGAACAATAAACAGGTACAAAGCTAGGTTGGTAGCCAAGGGTTTTGCACAAACCCAAGGCATTGATTATGAGGAGACATTTTCTCCTGTGGCTAAGATGCCAACTATCAGAATATTGGTGAGTGTAGCTGCATCCAAAAATTGGAACATGTACCAATTAGATGTCAAGAATG
This sequence comes from Ceratopteris richardii, assembly GCA_020310875.1. Lineage (NCBI taxonomy): Eukaryota > Viridiplantae > Streptophyta > Polypodiopsida > Polypodiales > Pteridaceae > Ceratopteris > Ceratopteris richardii. Next base: position 115,675,624 of record CM035407.1, on the reverse strand, counting down.
CTTTCTTGAATGGATGGATATCTGAAGAAGTCTACATGTCACAACCACCTGGCTATGAAGACCCCAAAAAAGGTAAATCATGTTTGTAAATTGAAGAAGGCTCTATATGGTTTGAAGCAGGCACCTAGAGCATGGAATTACAGGTTGACAACCTACCTCCAAGACCAAGGATTTGTGATGAGCAAAGCTGATACTTCTCTGTTCATAAAGAGAAGTAGTACAGAGGTAATCTACTTGTGTGTTTATGTTGATGACATCATCATTACAGGCAATGATGTCAATGGGATTAGACACATCAAAGGACAGATGATGAAGGAATTCAAGATCAATG
>CM035407.1:115660293-115662793 GCA_020310875.1 Ceratopteris richardii | reverse complement strand
TTGTCAAATGGTGTAGAGAGGTGTGGGATAGAGTGTAGACCTCATGCACACTCAAAAATCAGTAATGCTAGGCTTGCGAGTTCTCTATCTTGCCCGCGGCTTTTCATGTCCAATGTTATAAGGAATGAGTAAAAGTTTGAATTCAAATTCAAACTTTTGGCTCCCTATGATCAGCTCCTAAATGCTTGGAGATATTCTTTCAATCAAACAACTAATTTTTCCATGAATCCTTTTGGTAGGTGATTACAAGAGATTCCAAGTCAATTTGACTTTTACAATGAGGTAAAGTGGTAATTAACCACTAGCATATGTTCCTGTGCTTCTTCATGTATGTATAGACTTCAATGCATCCTTTGAGCCAAATGTGTAGGCTTGTAATTTACACTAACAACTCCCCCTCAAGCCAAACATTTTGGCTTAAGTCTTCATCTTCAATCTTCAAGCACATCTTGCAATCCAATCATGGATTTGAATCTGCAAAGTTTGGTTCCATCCAAAGCTTTAGTCAACAAATCTGCACATTGCATGTTGGTTGATACATAGGTTATTTGAATGTCCTTGCTTATCAATTTCTCTCTCACATAATGGTAATGGACCTCTATGTGTTTGGTCCTAGCATGATAAATAGGATTAGCTGCAAGGTGAAGAGAACTTGTATTATCTCCAAAGATAATTGGTGACCTAGTATATAATCCCAATTCTGTACACAAAAGCTGAATCCATATTGCTTCTTGTGTGGCATTAGCCAGCCCTCTATACTCTACCTCTGTGGAAGACAGAGCAACAGTAGGTTGCTTCTTTGAAGACCATGAAAGTGGTTTGTCACGTGCAAAAGAAATATATCAAGAAGTGCTCCTCTTATCATCCTTGCATCCTGCCCAATCTGCATCTGAATAAATTTTGATATCAATATCTGAGGTGTAAGGGAAATACAAACCATGGTTCTGTGTACCCTTGAGATACTTCAGGATTCTCTTGGCAGCCTCTAAGTGAGGTATCCTTGGCTTGTGCATAAATTGACTTAGCACACTAACTCCATATGCAATATCTATTCTTGTTAAGGTAGCATAGTTCAAAATACCCACCATACTTTGATAACCTGTAATGTCTTTGACTTCATCACCTTCGTGGGCACTTAGTTTTAAGTTTACCACCATTGGAGTGCTAGCTACTTTGGCATCCTGTAATTGAAACTTCTTCAACATGTCCTGTATATACTTTTTCTGAGTGATGTATATCCCTGAATTAGTGTAGACTAATTCAAGTCCCAAAAAATACTTCAATAGACCAAGATCATTGATCTTGAACTCCTTCATCATTTGACTTTTGATATATCTGATTCCATTGACATCATTACCTGTAATGATGATTTCATCAACATAAACACAAAGGTATATTACCTCTGAATTACTTCTCTTAATGAACAGAGAAGTATCTGCCTTTCTCATGACAAATCCTTGGTCTTGGAGGTAGGTAGTTAACCTCTAATTCCATGCCCTAGGTGCATGCTTCAATCCATATAAAGCCTTTTTTAATTTGCAAACATATGTTACCTTCTTAGGGTCCTCATAGCGAGGAGGTTGTGACATGTATACCTCCTCTGAAATCCATCCATTCAAGAAAGCATTTTTGACATCCATTTGGTACATATTCCAATTTTTTGATGCACCCACACTTACCAACACTCTGATTGTTGGCATCTTGGCCACAGGTGAGAATGTCTCCTCATAGTCAATGCCTTGGGTTTGTGCAAAACCCTTGGCTACCAATCTTGCTTTGTACCTATTGATTGTGCCATGAGAATTTCTTTTAAGCTTATAGATCCATCTGGATCCTATTACCTTCATTGAGTCCTTCTTAGGTACTAACTCCCATGTGTCATTCTCTTTGAGAGCATCAATCTCCTCATCCATAGCTTCTTTCCATTTTGATTTGGTTATTGCTTCATCATATGATCCTGGTTCTTCATTTGACAAATCTTTGGCAAGATAAACAGAATGTTTAGTAACAAGAGATGTATCATACCCATATCTGATAGGTTTCTTACTTTCTCTTTGTGATCTTCTAAATGGTTGAGTTGAAGATTCAAGTATGTCTTCAAGCTTCTTCATCTTCATTTTGCCTTTGGACTTACATGCTTTGAATTCTTCAAGGTTGATAGTGTCTTCATCATTTGAACTTGAAGCTTCATTCTGAGTAGGTTCCTCCTTTGTAAGACTTGGAAATTCCTCTTCCAAATCATAGGGTAATTTGACCTTCCTGCATTCATTCTCATACCAAGAGTCATTTTCATCAAAGACAACATCTCTGCTTACCATGAATCCCTTATTGATGGGATTATAAAACCTGTAACCTTTTTTATTTAAATCATACCCAATAAAGATGCATTTTTTAGCCTTTGGGTCTAGTTTACCTCTTATTTGAGAGGAAATATGTACATATGCTACACATCCAAATATTTTGCAATTCTCAAGTGAGGGTCTCTTACCATGCCATGCTT
>CM035407.1:115630293-115637793 GCA_020310875.1 Ceratopteris richardii | reverse complement strand
CGCCTCCCCCTCACCCCCTTGCGCCCCATCCCCTCCTTTCTTGCGCCCCTCCCCCTCACCACTCACCCCCACCAAGCCCCTCCCCTCCCCTCACCACTCACCCCCGCAAAGCCCCTCCCCTCCCCTCTGTGAAGAGAGATGGTGGATGCAATCCAAAGATGAGTAGGTGCCGCTACAACCAGCTTCACACCAGCCAACTGAGACTTCAGAGTTGATTAGTAGACCCTTTGAGCTTCCTAAATCCACCAAAATATCAGCCAAGTACTTTGGAACATGTATCCCAAAATTTTAAGTCAAGACAGACAAGTTGCGAAATGACTAGCTCCCAAAACTTGCTATTTTTGGACATACACCTGCTGGAAAAAATGAACAGTGCTCTCAACCTGGAAGGAATTAGAAAAATTCCTTTTGAGCATAGCAAATAGACTTAGCAAGCTTCCTATTCCAAGTTAAAACACTTCAAATGATGGACTGAGCACTGAGAACAAGTTTCATCAAGTTCTGGAACATTCCCACAATTCTCGGGGCTCTGCAGAGATAGACCAGTAAGCAGTAAAATGCAGATATCTCCAAAAGTATAAATCCAATGAGCTTGAAAATTTATAGGTAGAAACTAGACAGTGAGAGCTATCCAACGCACTTTAAAACACTGAAAAAGGTTCAGTAAAACTCGAGATATGACCTTCTGAAGTTACTGCTCTGAGTGAGTATAGCAGAGAACAAAACAGAGAGGTAGATGATAATAAATGTATAGATTCACATATGATTACAACCACATTGGCAATGAATCTTTGCACAATGGGAGTAGAATGATAGAGCTATGGAGTAAGCTCTTCAATCTCTACAAAATGACATCAAGTGGTCACGTACAAGGCTTGCTAATCGCCTCTTCCTTCTTGCTCCTTTTATAGCTATTCTTGGAGGGAGTTTTGAATTCGAATTCGAATGGCTCCACCTAAAAGTGATCCCCAAAGTTAGGAGAGATTCCCTCAGCTCAAAAATTCGTGATTTTGGTAGTTATAGCCACAATCTTGCTTTTACATCATGCATGAGGTAAGCCATCCTTTTCCTTTTTTCTTTTTCCATTTACAAGAGATAAAATGTACTCTTTTACAAGAGGTGTTCACATGACTACTCATGTGACTTACAAATGAGGATAATATCAAATATATCAAGCATGTAGGCTTGGGCAAAATGCACCAACAGCTCCCCCTCAAGCCGAACATGCTTGGCCTTCAAATAAGTCTTCAATTGTCTTTGATTTCCTGCAAGCCAATCATCAACTTGAATCTACTTAATTTCGTACCATCAAGAGCTTTCGTCAACATGTCTGCACATTGCATATCTGTAGAGACGTAGGATAGTTGAATATCCTTGCTCATTAGCTTCTCCCTTACATAATGGTAGTGGACTTCAATATGCTTGGTTCTAGCATGGTATACCGGATTAGCTGCTAGATGTAGTGAGCTTGTGTTGTCACCAAAAATGTGAGGTGTTGAAGAATGAAGTCCGAGATCTGTGTACAAAGATTTTAACCACATGATTTCTTGAGTTGCATTAGCCAAACCTCTATATTCAGCTTCAGTAGAAGATAATGCCACGGTTGGTTGCTTCTTCGATGACCAAGAAATGATTTTTGAACCTGCAAATGATATATACCCTGATGTGCTTCTTCTATCATCTTTAGATCCGGCCCAATCTGCATCTGAGTAGACCTTTAGCTCAATATCTGAAGTATATGAATAGAACAAACCTTCATTCATGGTCCCCTTTAGGTACTTGAGGACTCGCTTGGCCGCTTCCATATGTGGTCTTCTCGGCTTATGCATAAACTGACTCAATATGCTAACACTATAGCATATATCCACCCTTGTGAGTGTTGCATAGTTCAAACTTCCAACCAAGCTTTGATAGCTTGTGATGTCTTCAATTGGCTCTCCTTCATAAGCACTAAGCTTATGATTTTGCTCCATAGGTGTACCTACACACTTGGTATTTTCCATCTTGAACTTGACGAGCATGTCATGGACATACTTCCTTTGTGTGATGTATATACCTGAATCTGTGTAGATCAACTCCAATCCAAGAAAATAAGTGAGTGGTCCGAGGTCACTTATTTTGAACTCCTCCTTCATTTGACTCTTTACCTGTTTGATTCCTTCAAGATCATTGCCTGTGATAATAATATCATCAACATACACACATAAATAGATCACTTCAGATCCATTCCTCTTTATGAACAAAGAGGTATCCGCCTTGCTAGCTTTGAATCCTTGGTCCTGCAAATAAGTAACCAATCTGAAATTCCAAGCTCTTGGAGCTTGCTTCAATCCATACAAAGCTTTCTTTAGTTTGCATACATAGTTAGGATGATGTGCATCCTCATATCCAGGAGGTTGTGCCATATACACTTCCTCAGAAATCCATCCATTCAAGAAGGCATTCTTTACATCAAGTTGATAAAGATTCCAATTTCTAGATGCAGCAAGACTTATGAGAACCCTAATTGTAGGCATTTTTGCAACAGGAGAGAAAGTCTCCTCATAATCAATACCATGGGTTTGAGCAAACCCTTTAGCAACTAACCTTGCTTTGTGTCTATTTATACTTCCATCTGGATTCCTCTTGATTTTGTATATCCATCGAGATCCGATTATCTTCATAGATGGCTTGTTAGGTACAAGCTCCCAAGTGTCATTCTCCTTCAAGGCTTCCATTTCTTCATCCATTGCATCTCTCCAAGCTTTCTTGCTTTGTGCTTCTTCGAATGTGGTAGGTTCTTCATTGGTTGAATCCTTTGCAATGTAGATTGAGTGCTTGGTGACCAAAGAAGTATCATAACCAAACCTCTCTGGTTTCTTCTTCTCCCTCGAAGACCTTCTAAGTGGTTGATGTGAGCTCTCGGGTCCATATGTAGCATCCTGCATCTTTGCTTTACCTTTGTTCTTCCATAGCTTTAGTCTTTCCAAGTCTTCTAGGTCAATCTCCGAATCACTTTCTTCAATCTGCTTTGGCTCCTTTGGTTGAAGTGATGGAAAATCTTCATCCAAGTCATATGGCAGCTTCACTTTCCTGTCATCATCAAACCATGATTTGTTTTCATCAAAAATTACATCTCTACTCACAGAAAATCCTTTATTGGTTGGATTGTACAATCTATATCCTTTTTGGTTTTGATCATAACCAATGAATACACACTTCTCTGCCTTGGGATCCAATTTCCCTCTTACTTGAGAAGGAATGTGAGCATAGGCTAAGCATCCAAAGATTTTACAATGCTCTAGACTAGGTCTTCTTCCATTCCACACTTCATATGGAGTGGTTCCATCTAGTGACTTAGATGGAAGTCTATTTATGAGATATGTGGCTGTCGACACAGCCTCTGCCCATAGGTAGTTCGGCAATCCCTTTTCGTTGAGCATGGACCTTGCAGCTTCGACGATAGCTCTATTCCTCCTCTCTGCTACACCATTGAGTTCAGGTGTATACCTTGTAGTGACTTCCCTTTTAATGCCTCTTTCATGCAAGAAGGCATCAAATTCAGAAGAGAAGTATTCTCCTCCACCATCTGATCTGAGTCTTTTCAAAGTCCTACCTGTTTGGTTTTCAACAAGAGCAATATACTTCTTAAAGCAATTAAACACTTCATCCTTGTGCTTCATGAAAAACAGAATGGTCCACCTGCTACAATCATCTATGAAAGACACATAATATCTTGAGCCTGATATAGATGGCTCCTTACTTGGACCCCACACATCCGTGTGCACTAGATCCAAAGGATTTTGATACATATATCCTTTCTTATTGAAAGGTTGTCTATGAGCCTTGCCGAGTTGACAAGCTTCACACTTATAAATCATGTGTTGCCTTGTGATATTAGGCAAACCAAGTACACTTTGGTCCCTGCAAATCTGTTTGAGTGTCCTCTCACCAATGTGAGCAAGCCTTTTGTGCCATATCTCCAACTCTGTTAGAGTTTGAGATCCATAGCTAAACAAAGCTATGTTCTTTGTATCTTCCACTTCAAAAGTGAAAAGCCTTCCTGTCTTTTCTCCTTTGGCAATCCTTCGAAAGCCTTGCCTTGGGTCTTCAACATATGCTCCAAATCGATTGAATCTAACCTGCAATCCTTTTTCAACAATCTGTCCAACACTTATTAAATTTTTGGTAATTGTAGGGACATACAAGACTTTGCTTAAGAGGTTCATATTCCCATCTGATGTCTTCACATTACCTATCTTCTCCACTGAGTGCTTTGTGTCATCTCCTGTCTGCACTTCATGCTTGTTATGAGGATCTTCCAAATCAGAAAGTAAAGCCACATTTCCTGCTACATGGTTCGAGCATCCCGAATCAATGTAAAATATGTGATCATCATCCTTACCCTTCTTCGTTGATAGATTCATAATCAATAATGAATCTTCTTGACTTTGGTCCTCTGCATAGTTATTGTAATCTCTTCTTCCTCTATGGCCACTTTGATAGTTGTTGTTGTTGTTGTAATTGTTGTTGTAGTAGTTGTTGTTGTTGTAGCCTCCATTGTACCTACCTCTATTTGATCCATAGCCACCTCTATTGAATCCTCTTCCTCTTGAGTTCCTTGGATTCCTGAAACATTCTTCAGTAGTATGGTTAGATAAGCCACATATGTTGCAAGGTTGAGATGATTGGAATCTCCCCCTGCCTTGCTTTCCACCTCTGCCTCTTCCTCTAGCTCTTCCTCTACCTGCAAAGTTTGCTTGGAAAGAGCTTCCTTCATCTTCATTCTTCCTATTCTTTGACTTGTCCTTGACCTTAGCTTTATCAAAATATAAGGCAGAAGTTTGATTACCTCTTGAGGACTCACCACCTTTGCTAATCTTTGCTTCATGAGTGAAGAGTTGGCCCATGAGTGTGTTGAGGTCGGGTACATGCATATCCATGTATAAATCCATGGCTGTTGTGAATGACTCCCACTTGTCGTCTGCTTTGATTCCATTCATGATTTGTCTTATGATTTGCTCCTCTTCAATTACCTCTCCAATGCTTCCAAGTTGGTCGGAAATCTCCTTCATCTTTGTGACATAATCAGTCACATTTTGCTTCGGGCTTTTCTTCATTGTTGTGAACTCCATCCACAATTGGTTCTTCCTTGCTCGAGTGTTGGAAGAGAAGAAAGAAGCAAGTGCATTCCAGGTTTCTCTTGATGTCTTGCATCCCTTGACATGAGGTAAAAGAAAATCAGAGATTGAGTTTAGAATATAGGACCTTGCAAGTGCATCCTTCGAACACCAATTCGAAAGTCCTTCCACTTCTTCATGTGATGGTTGCCCTTTGTTCCTCATGGTTGGCATTGCTTCATCTCCGGATATGAATCCATATAGATTCCTCCCTTGAAGGTAAGCCTCCATCCTTAGAGACCATGCCGGATAGTTGTTTCGATCCAATTTGTCAATTGCTGATGGAAATCCATCTCCCATGTTGCTTGACTATGCTCTGATACCACTGAGAAGAGAGATGGTGGATGCAATCCAAAGATGAGTAGGTGCCGCTACAACCAGCTTCACACCAGCCAACTGAGACTTCAGAGTTGATTAGTAGACCCTTTGAGCTTCCTAAATCCACCAAAATATCAGCCAAGTACTTTGGAACATGTATCCCAAAATTTTAAGTCAAGACAGACAAGTTGCGAAATGACTAGCTCCCAAAACTTGCTATTTTTGGACATACACCTGCTGGAAAAAATGAACAGTGCTCTCAACCTGGAAGGAATTAGAAAAATTCCTTTTGGGCATAGCAAATAGACTTAGCAAGCTTCCTATTCCAAGTTAAAACACTTCAAATGATGGACTGAGCACTGAGAACAAGTTTCATCAAGTTCTGGAACATTCCCACAATTCTCGGGGCTCTGCAGAGATAGACCAGTAAGCAGTAAAATGCAGATATCTCCAAAAGTATAAATCCAATGACCTTGAAAATTTATAGGTAGAAACTCGACAGTGAGAGCTATCCAACGCACTTTAAAACACTGAAAAAGGTTCAGTAAAACTCGAGATATGACCTTCTGAAGTTACTGCTCTGAGTGAGTATAGCAGAGAACAAAACAGAGAGGTAGATGATAATAAATGTATAGATTCACATATGATTACAACCACATTGGCAATGAATCTTTGCACAATGGGAGTAGAATGATAGAGCTATGGAGTAAGCTCTTCAATCTCTACAAAATGACATCAAGTGGTCACGTACAAGGCTTGCTAATCGCCTCTTCCTTCTTGCTCCTTTTATAGCTATTCTTGGAGGGAGTTTTGAATTCGAATTCGAATGGCTCCACCTAAAAGTGATCCCCAAAGTTAGGAGAGATTCCCTCAGCTCAAAAATTCGTGATTTTGGTAGTTATAGCCACAAACTTGCTTTCACATCATGCATGAGGTAAGCCATCCTTTTCCTTTTTTCTTTTTCCATTTACAAGAGATAAAATGTACTCTTTTACAAGAGGTGTTCACATGACTACTCATGTGACTTACAAATGAGGATAATATCAAATATATCAAGCATGTAGGCTTGGGCAAAATGCACCAACACCCTCACCACTCACCCCCGCAAGCCCCCTCCCCTCCCCTCACCACCATCCCCCACAAACCCCCTCCCTTTCCCTCACCACCTCCCCCACTTCCTTGCGCCTCCCCCTCACCCCCTTGCGCCCCATCCCCTCCTTTCTTGCGCCCCTCCCCCTCACCACTCACCCCCACCAAGCCCCTCCCCTCCCCTCACCACTCACCCCCGCAAAGCCCCTCCCCTCCCCTCACCACTCACCCCCGCAAGCCCCCTCCCCTCCCCTCACCACCATCCCCCACAAACCCCCTCCCTTTCCCTCACCACCTCCCCCACTTCCTTGCGCCTCCCCCTCACCCCCTTGCGCCCCATCCCCTCCTTTCTTGCGCCCCTCCCCCTCACCACTCACCCCCACCAAGCCCCTCCCCTCCCCTCACCACTCACCCCCGCAAAGCCCCTCCCCTCCCCTCACCACTCACCCCCGCAAGCCCCCTCCCCTCCCCTCACCACCATCCCCCACAAACCCCCTCCCTTTCCCTCACCACCTCCCCTACTTCCTTGCGCCTCCCCCTCACCCCCTTGCGCCCCATCCCCTCCTTTCTTGTGCCCCTCCCCCTCACCACTCACCCCCACCAAGCCCCTCCCCTCCCCTCACCACTCACCCCCGCAAAGCCCCTCCCCTCCCCTCACCACTCACCCCCGCAAGCCCCCTCCCCTCCCCTCACCACCATCCCCCACAAACCCCCTCCCTTTCCCTCACCACCTCCCCCACTTCCTTGCGCCTCCCCCTCACCCCCTTGCGCCCCATCCCCTCCTTTCTTGCGCCCCTCCCCCTCACCACTCACCCCCACCAAGCCCCTCCCCTCCCCTCACCACTCACCCCCGCAAAGCCCCTCCCCTCCCCTCACCACTCACCCCCGCAAGCCCCCTCCCCTCCCCTCACCACCATCCCCCACAAACCCCCTC
>CM035407.1:115610293-115612793 GCA_020310875.1 Ceratopteris richardii | reverse complement strand
GGAAGAAGTAACCAGAATACCAACAAGAAGGCTTGCTGGATCTGTGGACTCAGTAATCACTTGGCTCATGATTGCTGGCACAATCAACAAGGATCAAATCAAAATCAAAACAGTAATAGCAGAGGCAGAAGCGGAAGATATCAAAGAGGAAGACAAAATCAAAGAGGAGGCTATGGCAGAGGTGGAGTAAGAAGTTGGGGACAGAATCAATCCTACAACACCACCTACAACAACTACGCAAACGACACGCAGAATGAAAGTCATACATCATTGATGATGAACTCTATCAACACATCAGATAATGAAGACCTAAAGGTATTCTACATTGACTCTGGATGTTCTAATCACTTGTCAGGAAATATAGAACTAATGTCAGAACTAGAGAAAGGTAGTTCTAGTCACACTGTTCAAACAGGTGACAATACGAGACATAGCGTACACTCAATTGGAAAAGTCAAATGCAAGAATGGAGCAGATTTGCTAACCAATGTTTTGTATGTTCCAACAATACCGAAAAACTTGATTAGCGTGGGACAGATAGTTGAGAAAGGTTTTCAGGTCAGATTTACAAATAAAGGTGTATTTGTAGAAGATCCCGAGAACGGATATAACCAGATCGTTTCTGGAAAGAAAGAAGGAAGACTCTTTACTTTAAGAGTACAAGGGAACATTGGCCAAGCGTTGCTCACACATGGAGAAAAGATAATTACAGAACTTGATTTATGGCATAAAATATTGGGTCATTTCAATGAAAAAGGAATTAAAGCTATGATAACGAATCAGTCAGTATTGGGATTACCAAATATACAGAATCAACATATGATTCATAAATGTGAAGCATGTCAGTTGGGAAAAGCCCACAGGTTACCTTTCCAGAAGAAAGGATTCAAACATGATGAAGTACTCGAGCTTATTCATACAGATGTATGGGGGCCAACGAAAGAAGGATCAATTAGCGGATCAAGGTACTATGTTCTATTCATTGATGATGCCACAAGGTGGATAACTCTTTATGTTCTGAAAGAGAAATCAGAAGTATTTGGAGCTTTCACGCATTTTCATGCATATGCTGAAAGACTTACCGGACGAAAACTTAAAAGACTGAGGTCTGATGGAGGGGGAGAATACTTCTCCAGAGAATTCAATGACTATCTTTGGAATGCAGGTATTAAAAGAGAAATAACCTGCAGATATACACCACAACAAAATGGAATAGCAGAAAGAAGGAACCGAGTTCTAGTCGAGTTCGCACAAGCTATGCTAAACGAAAAGGATTGTCCAAATTATCTTTGGGCTGAAGCTGTAAACACAGCTACATACTTGGTAAACAGATTACCATGTACAGCATTGGAAGGAATGACCCCCTATGAAGCATGGTGGGGAAAGAAGCCAACACTTGATCACTGCAAAGTGTTTGGATCAGTAGCGTATGCTTATGTACCGTCTCAACTTAGACATAAGCTTGAATCGAAAGCAGAGAAATATGTGTTCGTCGGATATGATGAAAAGCAGATGGGATACAGGTTATGGAATCCTCTAACCAAACAATTTATTGTGTCTAGAGATGTTACGTTTGATGAACAGAAAAGCTGGTATGCAGATCAAAGTCATACGACTGAAGAATTCGAAAAAGAAATAAAAAGAAGAGAGAAAGGGAAATCAATTGTTCAGGTAAACAGAGATGAAAATCATATGCAGGCAAGTACGTCTAGGAACGGATCAGGTATGAGAAACAAAGATGAAGACGTGTATTCAGATACACATGAAGAATTTGAACCAAGAAGGTCAAACAGGAATAGAAGACAACCAGAAAGGTACTCGTATGATACGTCATACATAACTCAGAAAGACTATGCATATATGGTCAAAGATGATGAAGAACCACATAGCTATGATGAAGCTAAAGACAAAAAGCAATGGAAAGAAGCAATGGAAGAAGAAATCAGCGCACTGGAGGAGAACAAGACATGGGAACTTGTTCCAAAACCAAATGGTAAGAAAGTAATCGGAAATAAATGGGTTTTCAAAATAAAGAAGTTTGCAGATGGAAGGATAGCCAGACACAAAGCAAGGCTGGTGGTCAAAGGCTATGCCCAGACGCATGGCATAGATTATGACTAGACGTTTAGTCCGGTGGCAAGGATGTCAACCATAAGGACAGTGATCGCCGTAGCTGCATCAAAAGGATGGAAGCTAAGTCAGCTAGATATAAAGAACGCATTTCTGAATGGATACATTTCTGATGAAGTGTACATGGAACAACCTGAAGGGTTCGAAAGTTCCAAATACCCAAACTTTGTTTGCAGGTTAAGAAAAGCACTTTATGGACTGAAGCAAGCTCCAAGAGCTTGGAATTACAGACTTGTGAAATATCTAAACGAACTTGGATACCAAAGTTCGAAGGCAGACGCAAGTCTACTCATAAAGAGAACAGAAAAAGGTATGATCTACATTTGTATTTATGTAGACGACTTAATAATCACAGGAACATCAGATGAAG
>CM035407.1:115590293-115600293 GCA_020310875.1 Ceratopteris richardii | reverse complement strand
ACCATTCTTTTTATCCCTCCCATCTATTTGAACTTCTATAGCTTAGTTCCATCTAAGCTTTCTGTCAACATATCTGCAACTTGCTCTTTTGTTTGTGTATATAAGACTTTAATCTCTTTATCAAGTACCTTTTCTCTCAAGAAATGATACTGAATTTCTATGTGTTTAGTCATGGCATGAAAAATTGGATTAGCTCCCAAATATAATGAACTCATGTTGTCTCCAAAAATAATTGGAGTACTCTGATCAGTTCCAAAACTTTTCAATAAGGTCTTTAACCATATCACTTCTTTCGCAGCCTCTACCATTCCTTTATACTTAACTTCTGTGGATGATAAAGGAACTGTATGTTGCTTCTTTGAGCACCAAGAAACTAACTTATCTCCAATATAATAGAGATAAACATGCGTAGACCTTCTATCATCTAAATTACCTACCCAATCTGCATCACTAAACACTTTGATTCTTGTGTCAAAAGTAAAACCATAATACAAACCTTGACTCAGAGTTCCCTTGATATATATGAGCACCATTTGAGCTGCAATCCAAAGAGTCTTCTTTCGACAATGCATAAATTGTGATAACACACCCACTCCATATCATAGGTCTAGTCTTGTCAAGGTAGCATAGATCCAACTACCTACCAAACTCTGATATTTCTTCATGTCATTAGATTCTTCACCTCCATACCTACTCAATTTATGATTTACCTTCAATGGTGTGGTTGAGGGCTTGGAATCTTCCATGATGAACTTGACCAAAAGATTCTTCAAGTATCTCTCTTGTGTAACATATAATCCATGTTGAGTATACAAAATCTGCATTCCTAAGAAATAAGATAAGTTTCCCAAATCACTTATCTTAAACTCCTTCTCTATTTGTTTCTTAAGCTCCTCGATTCCTTGAGCATCTATACCTCTGAGAATAATATCATCAACATAAATACACATGAATATATACCCATCTTCACTTGCCTTCACTAGCAAGCTACTATCTGCCTTTGAAGCTTGATATCCACATTCATTCAAGAACTTAACAAGCCTATAATTCCATGCTCTTGGAGCCTCCTTCAAACCATACAAAGCTCTCTTGAGCTTACACACATAATGTGATCCAATTGAATCCATGAAACCCTCTGGTTCCTCCATGTACACTTCATCTGCAATATATCCATTCAGAAATGCATTCTTCACATCTAGATGTGACAACTTTCATCCTTTACAGACAACAATAGCAATTAGAGATCTGATTGTAGACATTTTAGCATCTGGACTTAAAGTTTCATCATAATCTACCCCATAAGTTTGGGCATAACCTTTAACCACAAGTCTAGCTTTGTATCTAGACACCTCACCATTTCCAAACCTCTTTGTTTTGTACACCCACTTACATCCAATTACCTTCTGGTTCTTTGGTCTTGGCACCAATTCCCATGTCTCATTTACAAGTAGAGCATCAAACTCTTCTTGCATTGCCTTCTCCCAATTCTGTTTACCTTTAGCTTCTTCATATGTGGTTGGGTCTTCTTCTCTCTTCACAATATAAGAATAATCTTTTGTTGTCAAGAAAGATGTATCATAGCTATACCTGATAGGTTCTTTTCTTTCTCTCAAAGATCTTCTGACCTCTACACTTCTTGAAGTCTTAGCCACATTTGATTTTGGATCAAATCTTGGCCCATCTTCAACATTGCCCTGCAATTTACTTTTATAATAAACATCATCAATATCTTCTTCATACACCTTTACTTTTTTTCTTCCCTTTCCTTTGAACTTCTTCAACATCTGCATAATCATTTATTGATCCTATATACCATGTGCTTTGTTCATCAAATGTAACATCTTTTGTAACAAGAAATTCTTTTGTAAATGGACTCCTTAATCTGTAACCCATCTATCTGTCATCATACCCAATAAACACATACTTCTCTGCTTTGGGTTCTAGCTTATGTCTTAATTGTGAAGGAAAATAATCATATGCTAAACATCCAAATACCTTACAATGATCAAAAGTAGTTTTCTTACCCCACCATGCTTCATAAGGTGTTCTACCATCCAAAGCTTTACAGGGTAACCTATTCACAAGGCATGTTGCAGTGTTGATAGCTTCTGCCCATAAGTAGTTTGGACAATTCTTTTCTTTCATCATTGATCTTGCAAACTCTACAAGAGTTCTATTTCTTCTTTCTGCAACTCCATTTTGTTGAGGGGAGTACCTGCAAGTTACTTCTCTTTTTATACCTGCATTCCACAAATAATCATCAAACTCTTTAGAAAAATACTCTCCCCCTCCATCTGATCTCAACCTCTTGAGCTTTTGTCCTATAATCCTTTCTACATAAGCATGATAATGCTTGAATGTCTTGAATACTTCTGATTTGTCCTTGATTACATAGAGTGTAATCCATCTTGTTGCGTCATCAACAAACAAAACATAATATCTGGATCCATTTATGCTATAGTCCCTTGAAGGACCCCTCACATCTGTATGAAACAACTCAAGCATGTTTAAGTACTTGTATCCTGATTTATTGTATGACCTTTTGTGTGCTTTACCTAATTGACAAGCTTCACACTTGTACACCATGTGTTGACCTTCAACATTTGGCAATCCAAGCACTACATCATTCTTTGACATTTCCTTTATGGCTCTCTCATTAAAATGACCTAGCCTTTTATGCCATAGGTCTAACTCAGACATCTTTTGACTTCCATAAGTAAACAATGCATGTCCCAAATTACCTTGGACCTTAAGAGTAAAAATTCTTCCTTCCTTTTTATGTGCAATGATGCTTCTATATCCCTGATTTGGGTCTTGCTCATAAACACCATCATTTGTGAATCTGACTTCATATCCCTTTTCCACAATTTGTCCTACACTTATCAAGTTTTAGGAATAGTAGGAACATAAAGTACCTTGCTTAAGAGTGTGCTTCCACTCTTTGTCTTCACTGATCCAATGCTTTCCACTTTATGCTTCCTGTTATCTCCTGTTTGAATTGTATGTCCATTCACCTTTGCTTCCATAGCAGTCATCAATGATATGTTGCCACTCAGATGATTGCTACATCATGATTCAATATAGAACACCCTTTGATCTTCTTCTATTGCTTCATGTGTTGCATTCAAGATGAGAGTCATGTCATCCTTCTTATTTGATGCCTAATTATAATAGTTTTCATTGTAGGACTGAGGTTGAAAACTTCTTCCACGTCCTCTAGCATATGATGTCCTACCACCTCTTCCTGTGAAGTTACCTCTTTGACTTAGCCTCCTCTACCTCTTTAATTGAAACTCTGATTATGAATTCCACCATTTTGATTGTTATACCAACAATCATTTGCCAAATGATTTGTTCTGCCATAAACCTAACAAGCTCTAACATTATCCATATTCTTACCTCCTCTTCCTTTACCTCTTAAATTCATCTTTCCTCTTGTGAAATTAGCTTGGCTTCAAGATCCTTCATCATCAGTTGACTGCTTCCCTTTGCCATTCTTTTTCGTGTCCTTGGAGTACATAGCTTGACTTGCACTCCTATCATTATCTCCCTTAATGTCCTCCTCAAAAGTTAGCATGTGTCCTAGCAACTGATTAAGATCAGGAGTAAAATGAATTTCCATTTCTCATCTCCTCTCTTGTAAGTATTTATCTTACCAACTTATCCTCTTCAATATCTTCATCTAATGCTCCCAAGCTATCTGCAATATCCTTCATCCTTGCCACATAATCAAAAATTGATTGTGAGGTCTTTTTCTTGAAGGTTGTGAACTTTGCCCATAATGAAGACTTCCTTGTCTTGGTTCTATTGCACTTTCTAATCCTCTAATATGAGGTAGAAGATAATCATTTACAGCCATGTAAATGATGCTCCTAGCTTGAGCATCCTTCTTCATCCAGTTCTTCAAATCTACAAGCTCTTCCCTATTTGGAACACTAGGATCTTCAAACTGAGGCTTTTCTTCTTCTCATGTGATGAATGCCATCAAATCTTTGCTCATGAGGTGTGCCTCCATCCTCATGGATGAATCTGGATAGTTCTCCCTATCTAGCTTATCAATCTGCAAGATTTCTCCCATCTTTGATCTTCTGTCGCTGCAATTACTAAGAGGTATGGTGATATAATGTACCGTTGATATGAAGCTTTAATCCTTCTTGATCCTTTCAAACTCAATCTTCACATTTCTTCAGGTTGTCTTCAAAACTTTGATCTTGTCCACCTTCAATTTGAAGAGACTTCAATGTCTGCAACAGTAGGGACTTCCAATACTCTTACTTCACTTTGTATTGTACCTTTAGCTCTGATACCACTGTTGGAGACTTCCAAATCTCCAAAGGCTTGATCTATACTGATTTAAGAGCACCTCTATATCAGTTATAGACCAAACTTTACACAAATGTTACCTTAATCCATCAAGTCTTCCACTATCACTTCTCTGAGTGAAAATTTTTCTTCTTCAAGAAGTCTGCTTCAAAGATTGACTTCATTACCTCCATATATCTTCATATTTCTTCAATCTAATGATATACATACCTCCATACTACCTTTTTTCAAGCATATCAACCATTATTCTTCCAAAAGAATCATTAAAACTTTGATTTGATCATTAAGATCAAAAGTATGTTAGAGACTTTCTTTTTGAACATGGGACTTTGAGATAGTCAAATTCTAAGGTTGATTTCTCACATCACAAGTTCCATTTGGCTAAATGCTTTTAGCCATAGCTTCCTTACCTTCTAACTTAGATTTTGAATGTTCACTAATTAAAAACTTTACACTGTGCAGTGAGATCCAAGCAAAACATTGACACAAAAAAATGTGCGACTCTGAGAGATCTATCTGCAGACTTTACATATACATGTTCCTATTGATCATACATAGCTTGAAAGGAATTAGACTATGAACCTTTGAACATAGCTTGATTAGCTTCTAGATTAGATGTGTACAGAAGATTTTCTAGTCCACATGATCAGTCTAAGAGAGAACAGAGAAAGAATTGTCGCTAACTGTTGGTGCAATTTACAAGCCTAAACATTTGGCTTGAAGTCCATACACATATTGAAGCATGGGAACCAATATTTGAAGATAATTACCCATTAATATTTTTGTAAAAGTCACATTTGACTTGGAATCTTTGTAAACACCTACCAAAAAAGAACTCGTGAAAAAGTTAGCTTTGATTGATGGAATATCTCCTAGGATGTAGGAGCATGATTATAGAGAGCCAAAAGTTTGAATTCAAATTCAAACTTTAACTCAACTACTATAAAAAATGATCATGGAAAAGTCACGGGTAAGACTCATCATCCCGAGCTTTCAGTGTCATTTTTGAGTCTGTGTGAGGTCTATACTCTAGCCCACACCTTTGATCTTCTTCTATTGCTTCATGTGTTGCATTCAAGATGAGAGTCATGTCATCCTTCTTATTTGATGCCTAATTATAATAGTTTTCATTGTAGGACTGAGGTTGAAAACTTCTTCCACGTCCTCTAGCATATGATGTCCTACCACCTCTTCCTGTGAAGTTACCTCTTTGACTTAGCCTCCTCTACCTCTTTAATTGAAACTCTGATTATGAATTCCACCATTTTGATTGTTATACCAACAATCATTTGCCAAATGATTTGTTCTGCCATAAACCTAACAAGCTCTAACATTATCCATATTCTTACCTCCTCTTCCTTTACCTCTTAAATTCATCTTTCCTCTTGTGAAATTAGCTTGGCTTCAAGATCCTTCATCATCAGTTGACTGCTTCCCTTTGCCATTCTTTTTCGTGTCCTTGGAGTACATAGCTTGACTTGCACTCCTATCATTATCTCCCTTAATGTCCTCCTCAAAAGTTAGCATGTGTCCTAGCAACTGATTAAGATCAGGAGTAAAATGAATTTCCATTTCTCATCTCCTCTCTTGTAAGTATTTATCTTACCAACTTATCCTCTTCAATATCTTCATCTAATGCTCCCAAGCTATCTGCAATATCCTTCATCCTTGCCACATAATCAAAAATTGATTGTGAGGTCTTTTTCTTGAAGGTTGTGAACTTTGCCCATAATGAAGACTTCCTTGTCTTGGTTCTATTGCACTTTCTAATCCTCTAATATGAGGTAGAAGATAATCATTTACAGCCATGTAAATGATGCTCCTAGCTTGAGCATCCTTCTTCATCCAGTTCTTCAAATCTACAAGCTCTTCCCTATTTGGAACACTAGGATCTTCAAACTGAGGCTTTTCTTCTTCTCATGTGATGAATGCCATCAAATCTTTGCTCATGAGGTGTGCCTCCATCCTCATGGATGAATCTGGATAGTTCTCCCTATCTAGCTTATCAATCTGCAAGATTTCTCCCATCTTTGATCTTCTGTCGCTGCAATTACTAAGAGGTATGGTGATATAATGTACCGTTGATATGAAGCTTTAATCCTTCTTGATCCTTTCAAACTCAATCTTCACATTTCTTCAGGTTGTCTTCAAAACTTTGATCTTGTCCACCTTCAATTTGAAGAGACTTCAATGTCTGCAACAGTAGGGACTTCCAATACTCTTACTTCACTTTGTATTGTACCTTTAGCTCTGATACCACTGTTGGAGACTTCCAAATCTCCAAAGGCTTGATCTATACTGATTTAAGAGCACCTCTATATCAGTTATAGACCAAACTTTACACAAATGTTACCTTAATCCATCAAGTCTTCCACTATCACTTCTCTGAGTGAAAATTTTTCTTCTTCAAGAAGTCTGCTTCAAAGATTGACTTCATTACCTCCATATATCTTCCTATTTCTTCAATCTAATGATATACATACCTCCATACTACCTTTTTTCAAGCATATCAACCATTATTCTTCCAAAAGAATCATTAAAACTTTGATTTGATCATTAAGATCAAAAGTATGTTAGAGACTTTCTTTTTGAACATGGGACTTTGAGATAGTCAAATTCTAAGGTTGATTTCTCACATCACAAGTTCCATTTGGCTAAATGCTTTTAGCCATAGCTTCCTTACCTTCTAACTTAGATTTTGAATGTTCACTAATTAAAAACTTTACACTGTGCAGTGAGATCCAAGCAAAACATTGACACAAAAAAATGTGCGACTCTGAGAGATCTATCTGCAGACTTTACATATACATGTT
This sequence comes from Ceratopteris richardii, assembly GCA_020310875.1. Classification (NCBI taxonomy): domain Eukaryota; kingdom Viridiplantae; phylum Streptophyta; class Polypodiopsida; order Polypodiales; family Pteridaceae; genus Ceratopteris; species Ceratopteris richardii. Next base: position 115,593,157 of record CM035407.1, on the reverse strand, counting down.
CCTATTGATCATACATAGCTTGAAAGGAATTAGACTATGAACCTTTGAACATAGCTTGATTAGCTTCTAGATTAGATGTGTACAGAAGATTTTCTAGTCCACATGATCAGTCTAAGAGAGAACAGAGAAAGAATTGTCGCTAACTGTTGGTGCAATTTACAAGCCTAAACATTTGGCTTGAAGTCCATACACATATTGAAGCATGGGAACCAATATTTGAAGATAATTACCCATTAATATTTTTGTAAAAGTCACATTTGACTTGGAATCTTTGTAAACACCTACCAAAAAAGAACTCGTGAAAAAGTTAGCTTTGATTGATGGAATATCTCCTAGGATGTAGGAGCATGATTATAGAGAGCCAAAAGTTTGAATTCAAATTCAAACTTTAACTCAACTACTATAAAAAATGATCATGGAAAAGTCACGGGTAAGACTCATCATCCCGAGCTTTCAGTGTCATTTTTGAGTCTGTGTGAGGTCTATACTCTAGCCCACACCTATCTACACCATTAGGCAATGATCTTCATGCCTACGGCATTGTATACAAGTGTTCATTAATACATATATCTACATTATTCATTTCTGAGTTCTCTGTCGTAGTCTCTCTAAGTCTGTCAACTTGTGGAGAGCATATCTCACTCATTTCTTACCAAATTCAAAGATCTATAGCTCATTAGAACCAGCTCAAAGTCATCTACATGCTGTCAAAATTTGAAGGATTTCTATTCAGCCATTTCAGAGAAAAGTTCATCGAGGTGATCACTAGTCAAAGTCTGCAACAGTCCTAAAATATCGAGGGTAAAGGTTTACTTGCTAAATTGATTTCTCTGAGCATAGTTAATATTTTTAAGTGATTTCACTTGAAATCATTAGCTTACTAAGCTAATTAGATACCCCTAAAAGGAATTTTTCCAATTCCTACTGTGCTGGTTATACTGAGCAAAAGATACAACAGGTGTCTAGTAAAAAAAAAGAAGGTTTTCTTGAAGACTTGAAGTTCAAAGTTGTCTGTTTTGGTTCAACTCTTTCATATATCTTTTCCAAAGTACATAGGCCATTTTATGGTGTCATTGGAAAGCTAAGAAGGTCTACTTATCAACTTTGAAGCATTAAAGGGATGGTACAAAGCAGGATTTGGCAGTACCTACTCATTCTCTTGAAGTGTCCATCCATCATTAGCATGGTCTCTAAGGATGAAGACATACCTACAAGGAAGGAGTCTTTATGGATACATCTCAAGAGATGAGGAATTGCCCTCATTCAAAACCAGAGGACTACCAACAAAGGAAGAACATGAAAGGCTCAACACATGGTGTGCCAAGGATGCATTATCAAGGTCATACTTACTCAACTCCATCTCTGATTTTCTTTTGCCACATATTAGAAACTGTAAGACATCCCAAGCGACTTGGGAAACCTTGTCATCTTATTTCTCTTCCAACACAAGGGCCAAAAAAGATCAGTTGTGGATTGAATTCACCACACTAAGGAAGCAACCTAAGCAGGCTATTTCAGTAAGGCAAGTGATCAATGGGATTAAAGTTGATGACAAATGGGAAAGCTTCACCACTGCCATGGACCTTTACATGGACATGCAGATTCCAGACCTTACCACTCTCATGGGGCAATTGTTCACTCATGAAGCCAAGCTCAACAAGAATGGAGACTCATCCAAAGGTAATAGCTCCTCTGCCATATACACGGATAAAAGTAAGTCTAAAGAAAGGGTAAGAATAAGAAGATAGAAGTGAAGGCACTACCTCCCAAGCCAACTATGCAGGGAGAGGTAGATCATCAAGAGGAAGAGGCAGAGGAGGTAAGCAAGGTAGGGGGAGATCCTTTAACTCCTCACCATGCAACATATGTGGTTTATCAAATCATACTACAGATGAGTGTTTCAGGAAATACAAGAATCCAAGAGGAAGAGGATATCAAAGAGGTGGATACTCACAATCAAGAGGCAGATTCAACCATCATCAAGGATACAACAACAATTATAACAACAACTACAACAACAACTACAATGGCAACAACCAAGGAGGATTCAAAACCAAAAAGTATTACAACAACTATACAGAAGAGCAAGATGATTCTCTTCTGATTATGAACATGACTTCAAAACAAGGTACAAATGATGAACATCTCTTCTACATTACTTAGGATGCTCAAATCATGTGGCTGGTAATGTATCTTTACTCTCTGACCTTGAAGAACCAAGAGGTAAGCATCAAGTACAAACAGGTGATGACACCAAGCACTCAGTAGTTAAAGTTGGAAATGTTAAGACTTGTGATGGAAATCAAAACTTGTTGAGTAGGGTACTATATGTACCAACCATTACAAAAAACTTGATGAGTGTTGGACAGATTGTGGAAAAAGGTTTGCAGGTTAGGTTCAACCAATTTGGAGCATTTGTGGAAGATCCCAAGCAGGGGTTCAAGAGAATTGCTAAAGGAGAAAAGACAGGTAGACTTTTTACTTTTGAGCTAGGAGACACAAAGAATATTGCACTCTACAGTTATAAAGATCAAACACTTTCAGAGCTTGAGATTTGGCATAAAAGGTTAGGGCATGTAGGAGAAAGAACCTTGAAATAGATATGCAGGGATCAATGTGTAATTGGAATACCCAATGTTTCCAAACAACACATGATATATAAATGTGGTGCTTGTTAGTTTGGGAAGTCTCACAGGTTACCCTTGTCAAGGAAAGGCTACATGCATGAGGACTACCTAAGAACTTGTCCATACAGATGTATGGTGACCAAGCAAAGACCCCTAAATCTCATGATCAAGGTACTATGTATCTTTCATTGATGATTATAGCAGATGGACTATATTGTACTTTATGAAGCATAAAGA
>CM035407.1:115565293-115582793 GCA_020310875.1 Ceratopteris richardii | reverse complement strand
CATTGCTCTTCTATCTGACTTGGAAAGTCCAAAGCATAGACATGAAGTGCAAACAGGGGATGACACGAAGCACAATGTGGAGAAGATTGGTAATGTCAAAGCTTCCGATGGCAGGACAAACATTCTGAATAAGGTTCTCTATGTACCCACTATCACTAAAAACCTAATAAGTGTAGGCCAAATAGTTGAAAAAGGCTTGCAAGTTAGGTTCACCCAACATGGAGCTTTTGTGGAAGATCCATGTCAAGGCTTCAAGAAGATAGCCCGAGGTGAGAAGCATGGTAGGCTCTTTACTTTTGAAGTAGGAGATCCCAGGAACATAGCTCTATTCAACTTTGGGTCTCAAACCCTAAGTGAGCTTGAAGTGTGGCATAAGAGACTTGCTCATGTGAATGAAAGAACCTTGAAGGATATATGCAGGGATCAAAGTGTTCTAGGACTGCCGAACATATCAAAGCAACACATGATCAACAGGTGTGATGCATGTCAGATTGGGAAGGCACAAAGACAACCATTCAACCACAAAGGATACATCCACAACAATTTATTGGACTTAGTACATACAGATGTATGGGGACCAAGTCAAGAACCTTCATTGGCAGGATCAAGGTATTATGTCTCATTTATTGACGACCATAGTAGGTGGACTGTTCTATACTTTATCAAGAGTAAGAATGAAGTGTTTGATTGCTTCAAGAAGTATCTTGCACATGTGGAGAATCATACAGGTAGATCACTAAAGAAGCTCAGATCTGATGGAGGGGGAGAATACTTCTCCAAAGATTTTGATGAGTTCTTGCAGGATAAAGGTATCAAAAGGGAAGTGACTACCAGGTACTCTCCTCAACTAAATGGAATTGCAGAGAGAAGAAACAAGACATTGGTTGGATCAGCCCGAACAATGCTTGAAGAGAAGAAGTTGCCACATTATCTATGGGCAGAAGCTATTTCAACTGCAGTGTACCTTGTCAATCGACTACCATCCAAATCACTTCAAGGTATGACTCCTTATGAAGCATGGCATGGAAGAAAACCTAGTCTTGGACATTGCAAGGTTTTTGGTTGTTTAGCTTATGTTCATGTACCATCACAAATAAGAGGTAAGCTAGATGAAAGGGCAACAAAGGCAGTGTTTATTGGATATGATTCAACTCAGATGGGTTACAGGTTCTTCAATCCTTCAACCAAGCAATTCACTACAAGTAGAGATGTTGTGTTTGAAGAACACAGGTCTTGGTATGATGAAGACAAACAAAAGGTAACACTACCATATGATCTTGATTATGACTCTCATCAATTAGGAAGCAAGCATGATACACAGGTCCAGGATCCAAGAAGTGATACAGACGATGACCAAGATGAAAGAGAAAGGGATTACAAGCTATGGAAGTCAAGAGGCAAAGCAAAGATGCAAGAGGTTGGAGAATGCTCCAAACAAGCACCTAGAAGATCAGCAAGAGAGAAGAAACAACCAGAAAGGTATGGATATGATTCCACATTTGTTACAAAGCATTCAATCTACTTGGCAAAAGACTCTATTTCAGAGGAACCCTCAACCTATGAAGAGGCAAAGGGAAACCCTAATTGGGAAAAGGCCATGAATGAAGAGATAGATGCATTGAAGGAAATGGACACTTGGGATTTGGTTCCAATGTCACCGAATCAAAAGGTAATTGGTTGCCGATGGGTATATAAAGTTAAAAGAAATTCAGATGGATCAGTTTGCAGGTACAAGGCAAGATTAGTTGCCAAAGGATGCTCACAAACTCATGGTATAGACTATGAGGAAACATTCTCACCAGTTGCAAAGATGACTACAATCAGGACATTGATAAGTGTAGCTGCTGCAAGGAATTGGAGACTCCTCCAACTTGATGTGAAAAATGCATTCCTAAATGGTTGGATAAGTGAAGAGGTATACATGTCACAACCACCAGGTTTTGAAAACCCTAATCATCCATCTTATGTTTGCAGACTTAAGAAAGCATTGTATGGATTGAAACAAGCTCCAAGAGCTTGGAATTACAGGTTGGTTACATATCTTCAAGACCAAGGGTTCAAAGCTAGCAGCTCCGATCCTTCTCTATTCATCAAAAGGGATCACAATGAGGTTATCTATCTATGTGTATATGTAGATGATATTATTGTGACAGGTGATGATCTAAATGGCATTCAAAGGATCAAGAGACACATGCAAGAGGAGTTCAAAATCAGTGACCTAGGTGAGCTCACATATTTCCTAGGTATGCAGGTGATATATACAGATGAAGGAATGTATTTGACTCAAAGAAGATACATTCAGGATCTTCTTCTCAAGTTCAAAATGGAGAACACTAAACCTGCAGGTACACCTTTGGAGATGAATCATAAACTTAGTGTTTATGAAGGTGAGAAAATTGAAGACATAAAAGAGTATCAAAGCTTGGTAGGTAGCTTGATATATGCTACTCACACAAGGGCAGACATCTCATATAGTGTGGGAGTGCTTAGTCAGTTCATGCACTCACCGAGAAGACCACACATGGATGCGGCTAAGAGAGTACTTAAGTATCTCAAAGGTACAATCAACGAAGGTATATTCTATCCTTACTCTTCCGATTTGGATATCAAAATCTACTCAGATGCAGATTGGGCAGGAGCTAAGGATGATAGAAAAAGTACATCTGGTTACTTAGCATTTGCAGGTTCGAAGCTAGTGTCATGGAGTTCCAAGAAGCAACCAACAGTTGCTTTATCCTCAACTGAAGCAGAGTACAGAGGCTTGACCATAGCAACTCAAGAGGCAATATGGTTAAAAGCATTGTATACAGATTTGGGACTTGTGAGTTCCAAACCTCACATATTTGGAGATAATGTAAGTTCCATGCATCTAGCGGCAAATCCTATTTTTCATGCGAGAACCAAGCATATAGAAGTCCATTATCACTTCATCAGGGAGAAGTTCATGGCAAAGGAGATCGACATTTCTTTTGTTCCGACTGAAAAGCAAGTAGCAGATATGATGACAAAGGCACTTGATGGAATAAAGCTTTGTAGATTCAAAGCTATGGCAGGTATTCAACCTATCAGAGAATGAAGACTCAAGCATACTTTAGCTTGAGGGGGAGCTGTTGGAACATCAAGCTTACACTATGCTTGAGGTGGATTTGATCTACATCAAAGGCTATTGCGTCGAAAGAATATCCGTTGGAGAGTTCTTTTTCATATGCTCATTTATTGTATTTTTTGAGAATATTTTGATGGCTCATTTACCGTTGTAAAAGCCTTGAGTTGTACACATGTAAAGGTACAAATATAGGGCCAAAATCCCACGAAATTTTGGTGGTTGAAGTTGCATTCAATCAAGCAATCAATCACCTAAAAGTAGATCAATCAAGATCTTCACTTTTCCTAGATTGTAGGGAAGTGAATTGATTCCCTCCAACAACCATTCCCACCTTCATTTGAATTCAAATTCAAGTTGTAAAAGTCGTGGAACACTCCTAGAGGCTATATAAGGAGTTGAAATCACTTGTACATTACATGGAAGCAATATACATACACTTGTGACCATCATTGTCTTGCTCCTTCAATTTTCTGCATCATCTTCTTCACCAACAGTAATCTTGCAGAGGCTGCTGCTCTCTCCTCAGAGCTCCAAATTGAGTGCAAGAGGACTCATTGGAAAGGTATCAGTGTCTAGTTTATGCCTGTAAATTGTCATAGCATTTGGTTCAGCAGATTTGGAGAAATCTCAGTTTTTCTGCCTCGGGGTCAATCTCTGCGTATTCCTGAAAAATAGGAGGTACCACCGGTGAATGTCGCATTCATTCCTATAGCATATTTTGCTTATTCCTTATACTTTTGTGCATTCCATACACTCAACCCCATGTGTATCACTCCCATAAATAGGATTTTTTCTAATTGTAATCACGCTGGTCGCTATGGGCATTTGAAGTTCATTGTCCCTTCCATAGATAGTAAGTTTTTTGAGCTAGTCGACCCGCGAACCTATCTGTTTTGTATCGACTCATTCTCCTTGATGCTCCAAGGTACATACTGTGTTTCTTTGCACTTATAGCATGCCTATAAGGTCTATTTGAGTCTCCATAAGCTCAAGGGCTGGTCTTGTGCCGGTTGGCTTGACCAAACTTCATCGCTTCGAAACGCACTTTTCTACCTTCGACAAGCTTCTCCAAGTTCTTTCAATTCCCATAGGTATGTTCCCTCTCCCAAGGGTCCTGCCACTTCACTAAACCAGTGGGAAGTTTTTCCTACGGGCATGGTATGGCCACTGGGAGGGTCCGCTATAGGTATGATTTTGATGGCCTGCAATTCTTCTGGTCTTTCATTTGTCTCAGGCAAAACAGGTAAACTGTCTAAGTCCACCACTTGCTGGCTCGTTTCTGTTTGAGAGCTAGTTCCTGCTGCCTCAGCCATGTTGAAAACTTCGCAGCTGGTTCTGTGAGAATATATGAATAAATGTTAACATTGCAATGGACACAAAAATGACACTGTGTCCCCTGTTACAACATTAACATGAGGTTCGGGAGAGGTTAGGGGGTTAGTAAGTGCTCGGTGCTTGTGTGTGTAGTTAGGAATTGGGTAGACCTAAGAGCTAAGCGGAATGATGTGGTGTGAGAGTGAAGTAGTTAGTAGGCGGACATGGAGTTACAATTGGGGTCCGGGGGTTTATTACAAGTTTTAGGTTGCCAAATGCAATGGATAGGTTTTGATTTTGACTTTGTGGAGGCTCTGGAGAGTGTGATAGGGTATTTACTTGAAAAATGGGGCTTTTTAGGGACCCATTTACGAGTGATTCTACTTGTGCCCATGGAAGAATATGTGTTAGTGCGTGATGTGTAAGACTGGGCCTCAGATGTTCGCGTGAGTGAAACATGTTGTACAGGGTTTGGCCTTGGTGTAGCTATTTGAGCCCACAAGCAAGCCTTAGGCACCCAGATTTGTCGTGATTGTGGGCTGGCCTTCATTGACTTCTTGGGTACCCAAATAGACTTCACTTTCGCAGAAGAATTTATGAAGGACTTCTTATTAGTGTCGTGTTGTTGATTACTAATAAGAGGTTTTGGCCATGGTGTTGGCCTGGTCGGAAAAGGGTGTTCGCCTTTTCGCCTCCATACTTGTTTCATCGGCTGAAACAATCTGCTTTGCTCCTTTTTTGGGCCTCTAGTATAGGTAGTGTTCTGCTTCTTCTGTATTTGATCTTCCGTTGGCTGCTGCATCCTTCTGGCCTTTGGAAAAGAAGGGAGTACCGTCTTATCCTTGACTCCGTTGTTGAGACAATCCTCTTTCTGCATCATACATTTTTGGACAAAAATAACAGTGTCAACTTCATGTGCACCCCTGGAAGGACCAGGAGTTCGTGCCTTACCTAGTTCCTTGAGTGCCTCATTTTCCAATTCAACTGTAATTCGACTATGATTTACCGATACCTGAAGAAGTCCACTTCTTAGGTTTAGGTTAACCGCATGATCATAGATCCAGTCCTGACCCAAGACAAGAGGCACAGTGAGGTCCTCATCTTGACACACTAGTACTTTGACTGTCATTACTTCGTCTTGAATATAGAGGGGAAGTTCCACCTCGCCCATCCAAGGGGTTTCCACACCTCCCAATCCTCTGAGATACGCTTCAATAGGATTGACGGTTAATTTCAACTTTTGACAGTAAGACAATTTAACAGCACTAGTGGCTGCACCTGAGTCAATCAAGGCTCTTACAGTCCTTACACCCTTTCCTTGTCCTATATCTAAGGTCATAAAAGGACGTCGATCAATTATCCTATGGGAGCTGATACCTGAAACTTCACACATAGCCACGTGATATCCTTGATCTGCATATGCATCTGGCACAGGTTGCTCTCTACCTTGTCTTCTTAATTTCATTCTCCGTATGCGCTCTAAGGCTTCTGCTTGGGCTTCTTCTCGAATTCGCTTTTCTTCTTCTTTGCGTTTCTTAGCAGTATTGAGTCGACTTAGCATTTCCTCTGTGAGAGGTTCCTGATACAGCTTGACCCTGCATCCGCTTATGTAGCTCGGAAGAATATCACCTTCTAAGGTGGCTAGCTGTACCGCCCCACTCGTTGAGATTCTATTAATGATCATGGGTCCGTAGCCTCTTTTCTCTAGTTTTCTCGCGTGTTGTTTTAAAGTGTAGACTAGTACTAGGTCGCCTGCCTTCAAACCTTTATCCTTGACGTGGGCATCAAAGTATGCCTTCTGTCGTTTCTTAGCTGCATATATCCCTGCAGCTGCCCTCAGTCTTGTTTCCTAATCGTTCAAGGTAAAAAAGTCTAGAGGAGAGTTCATGACCCGTCCATTCATGCTCATGTGCTACTTTCAATGTAGGTATTAAGAAATCCAGCGGTAGCACTGCATTTTGGCCAAATACCATCTGAAAGGGGGTGGCTTGGAGTACCGTTTTGTAGGCCACTCGATATGCCCAAACAGCATGGTGTAGCTATTTGTCCCAATCAGAGCGTTTATTGTTCACTAATTTCGTCAGTACATTGCATAAGATCTTATTGGTGCTCTCAGCTTGGCCATTTGCTTGAGGGTGATAGGGGGTAGACTTCTTATGTACTACCAAGAATTCTTGGAGCAGATTTTCAATAACTTCATTCAAGAAGTGAGTGCCTCTATCACTAACTAGCTCTATAGGTAGCCCGTATCTAGTGAACACATTCTCAAATAAAAACTTAGTTGTTGTTTGAGCATCGTTCTTCGTTGTGGCTTTCACCTCTACCCACTTGGTTAGATAGTCCGTGGCAACAATGATATATTCAGCATGGGAACCCTTAGCTGGGGGATTAATAGGACCTACGAAGTCTATTCCCCACTTAGAGAATGCACGTCCACCCATCATAGGTTTCAGTGGCATCTCGTCTTTGCGTATAGGATACTGAGTTCGCTGACAGACATCACACCGTTTCACATAGGTATGTGCATCCATGTGAAGGGTCGGCCACCAGAAGCCCGCAAATAGTATTGCCTTGATCACCCGATCTGGTCCAAAGTGTCCTCCTACTACACCTTGGTGAGTAGTTTCCAAGACCTTGAGATATTCACTTTCATGGACACATAGTCTCAGGTAACCATCCTTACCACGCTTGTAGAGATTATCACCAATGAGTGAGTACTCTAGGGCTTCTTGTTCTAGACTTCTTTTCCTAACCAGAGTCATGTCTGAAGGGAATGTTTTCGTCCTCAGGAAGGATACTAGTGGTTCACTCCAATCTGGCACTATGGACACTTGATAAAGAGTGGCATGTCCCACAGGTGGTTTAGTGCAACAGATTGGGCATTCCTTGCACAACTTTTGGACATCAACTTCCATAGTTGGCCAATGCACTCCGAGTCTCCTTAGTGTCTGTAGGGTTTGTTGTTTTGAGTAGTGTTGCTCTAATGCACCTACATGTGCTAATTGCAACCATTTAGCGTACTCATCCTCTTCCACACAACAAGCCAAGATCCCTTGATCTGTGTGCTTGTACATACTACCTGCCATGATGTGATACTTTTGAGCTTTTACTACCTCTCTATCCTGTGTGTTTACTACTGGGTGGTTAGGCCCGTATGTCAATACTGGCACTAATGAATTAGTCCATTGTGGTACCACTTCCAAATTAAACAAGCATCAAGAAGGTCATCTGACACTCCTTGTGGGGCTTCTCCAGATGTGAGCCTAGAGAGATGGTCTGCTCTCAAGTGAGTCCTACCTTTCCTTACCACAACCTCGAAGTCGTATTCCATTAGTAAGAGAAACCATCTTACTAATCTACCTATATTGCATGGCTTGTTCACGAGTTATAGTAGTGCCTGATGGTCAGTAAAAAATTTAAACTTATTTGCAAGCAAATAATGTCTAAACTTTTTAACTGCATATACCATGCCTAATCCTTCTCGTTCGGTGGTTGTATAATTTCGTTCAGCTGCATTCAATTGTCTACTAGCATAGGCAATTGGAAGATCCATATTACCTTCACCAGTAGGTTGCGCGAGTACACACTCAATAGCATAATTGGATGCATCCACATGAACATGGAAAGGCTTATTCCAATCTGGTGTGGTCAAGATTGGTGCTGAACATAATCTTCTTTTAAGCTCCTGGAAGGAATTCTCACATTCATCAGTCCAATCAAAGTTAGTCAGAAGTCCGTACATGGGCTTTGCAATGACAGCATACATGTGAATGAACCGGCGGTAGTAACCACAATGTCCCATGAAAGCTTGTACTTCCTTGACATTCCTTGGCCTAGGTAGCTCTGCTATGGCTCTCACTTTCTCTTCATCAGTGGATATGCCATTCTTTGACACTATGTGTCCTAGAATCTTGCCTTGCCTGACCATAAAGACGCACTTTTCTGGGTTTAGGCAGACTTGATATTCTCTACATTTGTCAAAGATTTATCTGAGTTCAGGAATATGGGTTTGTCTAATGTTGGAATGAGCACAAAGATCATCAACATAGACTTCTAAGTTTTTTCTCAGGAACTCTTTAAATACATGGCACATCCTCTGGAAGGTAGCTGGTGCATAGGTAAGCCCAAATGGCATTACTCTAAAGGCAAAAATGCCCCATTCAGTGGCAAAAGCCGTCTTATGCTGATCTTCTGCAGCTATGGCTACTTGATTGTAGCCTGAAAATCCATCAAGGAAGCTGTACACTTCCTTGCCTGCTACTCTTTCCAAGAGATGTTCTGTGATGGGAAGCGGATAGTTATCTCGAATTGTGGCTGCATTGACTTTCTTCAAGTTAATGCATACACGCAGCTTTCCATTTTTCTTGGGCACCACTACAATGGGGGATACCCACTCAGTGTGCTCAATTTCATAGATAAATCCAGCTTCAACCAGTCTATCTATCTCTTCCTTGATCTTGGCAGCGTAATTATCATTATATGTGTATGGCTTTTGCTTAGAAGGTTTGGCATCCGAGGTCATGGGGATAGTGTGTGAGCATATGTCTGGATCAACACCTTTCAAATCCTTGTAACTCCAAGCGAATACATCTCTGTATTCCCTTAGCAAGGCTATCAATTCTTGCTCTTCGTCTTCCGTCAGGTCATGTCCTATGTAAGTGCATCTCTCTTCTCCTTCCTCTATGGCTACCACTATTTTCTTGGTGGTTTCTTTGTTATCATAGGCCTCCCCTGATTGCGCCTCTCGTTTAGGCATTCTGATCATGACTCTCCTATCATCTATCTCATACTTGTTAAAATTTTCTGGGACCTCAAACAAAGATTCTTCCTCTTCTGGTGTGACTTCTCTCTTCTTTTTTTTCTTTCCTTCTTCCTTCGGGGTCACATGTGTGGCTAGTCTTACATCACTTGTAAGCTCTCCATACCTCTGGGGTTGAAATTCTACTTCATGGAAGTATTCTTCATCTGATGCAAAAGGTGGGTCCATAATGATTGACTCTAGATCGGAGTCACTCGCATCCTCAAATGCATCAGGGTTAGGTTCGCATTCTTCTAACACTGCCTCTCCCATGATTGGCTCTATGGAGAAAACTGAAATGTCATAGCCATCCTCATCACAGTGAGGTGTCCATTGTTCTTCATTGATGGCTACATCCATTGTTGCTAGGATTTCTGCCCAGCCGTGGGGTTCAAATTCTTCGTCAGGAAAGGCTACAGGTGCATAGGCTGGGTCTTGAATTGATCTATGTGTTTCTTTTGCACCTACCTCTCTGGCTTCTTCTCTCTTCTCTTCTTCTACTGCTACTTTGCACATCCATAAGTGGGTGTCTTCATGCATCCATGAGGATCCTGATCCTATGGAGTGCACAGATTTCGTATCATCTTTGGTTCTATGGATGGGATTCCATTGGATAGGAGGGACATCTCTATGAGAGTAATCTTTGAGATTTACTTTGGTCGTAACACCTAAGTGTTGCAGGTACAAGGAATTGGTTCCCCAATCCTGGACCACTTGCAACTGTCACATAAATGGTCTTCCCAAAATCATCTCATAAGCATGATTCTTGCTGAAATCACATATGGCGAAAGTATGCTCAAACTCAACACCGCATGTAGTGAGAGTTATTCCTTCCAGCAAGCCTAAGGGTCTCTCTATGTGACCATCGGCCATCTGCAATTTCATTCTCGTTGGCCTGAGTGCTGGCTTGCCCCAACGCTTCCATAGGGAAGTGGTAGCAATTGCAACTCCTGCACCTGAGTCTAGAATGGCCTTGGTGGTGTATCCTTGATGGGTGATAGGAAGATATGTGTTTCCCTCTTCGCCCTCACTCATGTCTCCTATCTTGTCCAATGGTATTTCGGGCACTATTCTCTGGGATCCTACCTGGGAACGAGGTTTTGCTATCTCTGGTACTTGTTTGGCTACATGTTTCCATAGCTCTGGCCTTACTTTGAGTAGCTCTTCTAAGGTGAGGTTGCATTGTACTTTAGTGTTTTTCACTACCTCTGTGTTCCTAGGTATGACTGAGTCCTCATTTCGTACCATGACAGTGGGTGCTCTCATACAAGTAGACTTAGTTTCCCATGGGCCTGTGAAGTGGGGTAATTCTTGTAGAGAGTTAGACTCAAAGTCTAATCTTTCCTGAGATTGGGTGCTCTCTTGCTCCTCATAAATGGATGGGATGTCTTGTGGGAATTGGTCGTGTGCATCATCCACAAGTTCAATAGGAGGAGGGACTTCACTTTCCTTAGCCCATTTGTCTTCTTGAATCTCTCGTAGGAATTCTGGTGTGAACCGATGTGTCTGGCTCCGTAGAGTTAGGCACATAGACTTCCTGGGCAGGAAGGCTTACTCTTTCACTTGCCTTGTCCTTGTGTTGAGAGGCGGGTTCCTTTTCAGATTGTGCAATCAGCTTCTCTATTCTTTCTAACAGTCCATTAAAGTGTAACTGTGTCTTCGCTGAACTAGAGATGCTAAATAGGCGACTGGCTTCAAACATGGTCTGAGCCAATTCCACCATCTTAGCACAAATTTTGGTTCGTTCTAGCTCTAGTTCTGCTCTAGGGTAACACTTTTCATGATCAGTTATGTTTGTCCCTTCTTGGATTCTGGCCTGATATGCTTTAAGCATCATATTAAGGTCCTCGGGAGTGGGATCTGCTAGGACTGATCCTACTCTTGGGGGTGGTGGTTTTAGGTGAGGCGGGTTGGCAAGGTGGCGGTTCGGATGGAGTTGGGAATGGTTGAGGTGGGGTAGTGTGAGAGGGAGTTTGAGCTGTGAGTTCGGTTATCCTGGCTTTGGTTTCTCTTAGGCTTTCCTCAAGTTCACTCATCTTTTTTGCCCATTGCCTTTTCATTCTTTCACGACTATCTCTCCAAGCTCTAGTCCTTTTCTTGGTTATGCTCTCAGTTTCACTAACATCTGGGCTCTTTTCCTGGCCTACCCCTTGGTTTTGCTGCAATGCTTGAGCTCTAGTGACTACCTGTACGGGTGCAGTGGAAGTGACACTTCCTGTGGAATCTACCACTAACCCAATAACGTTAATAGGAGTGATTTTTGGCATATTGTTAGGATTCTTAGGGCAGTCTCGTAAGAGATGCTCCTTTCCACACTCTTGGCAAAAGCCCTGGATCGTCACTGACTGGGATTGTATAGGTGGAGGTAAGGGACAATCACGAATGAGATGATCTCCCTGACATCTGTAGCATGGTCCTCTAGGGAATGTGGGTCTTACTTGCCTAGGTTGAGGTCTAGGGTTGGGGTTTGCATACATGACGTTTGTGTAATCTAACTCCCAACTAGGTTCATTCGGTTCCTCACTGTAATAGGACTCACCATGTTCAGGAGACTGCATGTAGTAGGCCAAGGGGCTATCAACGTGTGTAGAATCAAAGCTATGGTCACTGGGGTCACTTTCTGAAATTAATGGTGTTACTGGGACTATAGCTCTATTCAGGTTTTCTTCTGTAGCAGCATACTTTACTGGAATCACATTAGTAGGAGCAGGTGGTTGTTGTGCTAACACAGGCTGAGGCCTTTGTTGGTTTTGGTAGGGTTGATGATAAGGTTGTTGTGGCCTGCCATATGGCTGTGGAGGGTACTGGTTCTGGTATCTTCCCTGTGGTGGATAGGGTTGAGGGTAAGTTTGCCTAACCGCTTGCTTATTGTATGGGTAGTCTTGTGCGGTGTGATTTGTGTATCTTCGTTCTATGGTGCAGTATTGGCTACTGGGATTTACTTGGGGTTGAGCCATGTTCAGCTCTCAAGACTTGCCTGAACTCAGCCACATGATCGTAGGGATCTCCAGTGCCATCGAAGTAGTTTTTCATGGACTTAACTAGCTGAGTCGGTCTCAAAGTCCTTGTGTGCTCTCTAGGTCGTGGCAAAGGAAAATCCTCGGCATTTCTTCGGTTTCCTGGGGCTCTATGACCCTTAGGTTCTACTCTATTAGTTTCTGTCCTCGTTCTTTCTCTGCCCCCTGGGTTGGCAAAGCTTACTTCTGGCCTATCTCTACTTCTGTCTCTTTGAGTTCCATGAGCTTGGGATGTTCCAGCTCCAGGGTGACCATAGGACACGTTGGATCTTGGTTGGGGGAAAACGAATTCACCCTTCCAAGTGTAAGCATGTCTATCATGTTCTGTAACCACAAAGATCCTCTCTGAAGCGTGATCTAAGTAGGTCACTCTGCCTGGGCTATCTGCATCCTTGAACTCATAGATCATGATTGTTCCTATGTCATTTGGCCGATCAGATTTATACCTCCAAAAGGCTTCGTCAGTCTCTCGGTTCAGAAGCAGATCTATACTCTTGTTGTCCTGGGGAATCCACTCAGGAGTGAGAATTCTCGTAAGAACAGATTTCCCTTGAGGGGTCCTAGGTTCTACACCCATGTTTCCTTGTTCCAGGTCACCTAAGTCCGCTTCTGGGATCACATTTCCGAATTCGTCTGTCCTATCTGGGTGACTGGTGACTACGTATATGGTTCCTTCTTTGTCCAAATATGCCCCGTTTTCAAACTTGAAAGCTGGGTGCTCTAGTCGTATGGACTGGTCAGGGTTTTTAATCTGGACCACGGATCTTACTAGACCGTCCTCATAGATGCTAGCACCCAATCGGTTGGTCCTAAGGTATTCCAGCTGCGTCTTGTACGGGCCTTCTACCCTGTGCAAGTATGGCACTCGTGAACTTCCCGTAGGTCGATCCATGCCTTGAGACATCTCTGATTCACTAGTCTCAGAGCTAGGGTAGTATGAGTGGTGGCTCAACTGCTGGGCCCAAGACCTAGCAGTGTGGTTGACACTAGCCTCTGAAGACCTAAGACTTTGTCTATCTCTCCCTAGATGTCTCCGTGATCTAAGGTTCATAAGCCTAATTGAATAGCCCAAATTTGCCCAAGTACAATCTCGTTGCTGAGTCCTTTTGTATCAGTTACTTGATTCTTTTTAGTGGTTACCGTGTTTATGCTCTTGTCAGAAATCACGTCGTCAGGAATATTTGAGTATATTTTTGCACTGTAAGTTGATCGTTCCGCGTTAGATTCTTTCCTTTAAGGTTATCGCATCACGAAAAGATTATGTTTAATCTCGGACTTGAGTGCATAGGTAGTCTTCAACTTGATTGATGCCTATCGTTGCCCTGACTTACTCCTAGCACTTCTCGCACTTAGCCTAAGCTACGAATTGATAGAGGGTGTGGAGGATTTTCCAACCTTGAGTTTCTTTCCTTGTGTTGTTGCCCTGGTGTGCCCAGGATGCGTGTTCCCAAGCTTGCACTTAATCTTGCTTAGAATGCCCTCAAGTGCTCTTACTAGACCTGTAAAAGTCCCACGGTTAGCTCAAGGCTTAGATTCAAATGACACAATAAACCACTTTCATGCATGTAACTCACAGACCAAATTATCCTTTGCCTTTATGGAAAACAATCCCAAGGATCCCTCAGTTTTCCTACCTCGGGGTATGGTCAACTTCAAAAAACCCTATCTAATAATCCTAATATTAATTTTCACATAACCAGTGGAAGTTTTGGTTGTATTCCTCACGAGCTTTCCAACAAAACAAGAATCACAGCAAAGGGATTTCGTATGAGGAAGTTATGTCAGTTCAGGCTTCAAGGATTAAAACAGGGTTCAAACAGGCCAACAGGGCAACAGATTTTCCTCATGTTATTTGCCTATAGCCTCCTTATGTGCTCTAGAGTCAATTATCCATGTCCAAAATTAGCCAAACTCTTCAAATTAAAAACCCTAAAAAATTGGCTAAAATTGGCTGTCAATCGCGATGGACAGGGCAGTCAATCGCGATGGACAGGAGTCAATCGCGATGGATGGGTGTCGATCGCGACGGACAGGCAGTCGATCGCGACGGACAGGCAGTCGATCGCGACAGACAGGCAGTCGATCGCGACGGACAAGTGTCGATCGCGACGGATAGGCAGTCGATCGCGATGGATGGGTGTCGATCGCGACAGACTGAAATTTTGCAAATTTTTCAAAAATTTTTGTGGAAATGTGGTGTGCAGGGTCTCTAGTCCACTGTGGTGCACTCAAATTTACCAAAAGGTGAAAATTTCTGTCAATCGCGACAGATAGGCAGTCGATCGCGACGGATAGGCAGTCAATCGCGACGGACAGAGCTGTCAATCGCGACGGACAGGCAGTCAATCGCGACGGATAGGCAGTCAATCGCGACGGACAGAGCTATCAATCGTGACGGACAGGCAGTCAATCGCGACGGATAGAGCTGTCAATCGCGATGGATTGAAATTTTGCAAATTTTTCAAAAATTTTTGTGGAAATGTGGTGTGCAGGGTCTCTAGTCCACTGTGGTGCACTCAGATTTACCAAAAAATTTCTGTCAATCGCGATCGACAGAAGTCGGCGACTGCGAGACAGTTCTGCACATTTCCGTACCTGCGCGACGTGCTGGAGGGGATGATGATGTTGAAACCTGCAAGAAACTCCAAAAGCATGCAGAAAATAGCACACAACAGTTCGCTCTCTTGCTCTCTCTCACAAGTGAAATGAGGGAAATGAAAGGAGGAAGGGGATATAGTAAAAAAATGAAATTTTTGCGATGATGGAGATGGAGGTGGAAGATGGTGATGATGATGATGGTGATGAGGTAAGGAAAAGAAAAAAAAAGGAAAAGTGAAGAAGTTACCCACAACGCCAACGTCCCAAATCTACGTCTTACCATCACACGCTCGTCCTCAAAGTTCGTTCCCCGACAACGGCGCCAAAATTTGGTGTAGCTCAATGATGAGTAGCACCTCCTTTAATGTCAATCCGGGAAGACGTGAGGATGGTATGAAGACCTCGAGCAAGTGGAGGCACAAGTGCATGAGTGAGAAGCACACAAACATGCACACACATACACACACACGCGCACACACGGCAAGACAAAGAGTGAGAAGCAATGGAGTTCTTTAGATTACTTCCAAAAGCTCATACAAGTTCAATTCAAATACAAGCTAACCTCAAAAATGAGCTCTCTAGCTCTATTTATAGTTTTTGACTAGGTTTTGGCCGTGTCCAGACCTAGTGTCCGGCCTAGTTAAAAATTAGGTTCCAAGGCCAATTCGAGGGCTTAGACGGAGCCTAAAAATTACGAAAATTGATATGTAGGTACTTCTAAGGCTCCTCAAGCTCAAGGACTCCTTGGCTTGCACAAAATGGAGCTACAAAAATATGGAATGGTATTTACAATGATTGTTAGTGATAAGAATCACTGTTATAAAGATGTTGATTTGGAAAAATTTGAAGGGCCTGTCTGCCAGATTTGCGTCGACTGCTTTGTCTACTCAATCCTTCACCTCGCTCTGACTCTCTCCGCTAGCTTCCTTGTCTAGTCAGTCCTTGGGTGCCCATACTACTCTCAACAGGAGACATAGTCAACTTTGCAAAATCAGTGACCATCTTCCGAATCTAAGGGTGTTTGAAGGGTTCATCATCATGAACTGATCCCAACATCCTAAATCCATAGGGTATGTCTGCTATGAGAAGGGAGAAATGCTTTCTAGGCACAACAGAACAAATGTTATTTACATCACTACAGAATACATTGTAATATACAGGCCTAAGGGGGTCTAGGGGATTGGAGAAACATTTCAGATCAGGTTCATCATCAAAATCCATCTCCTTGGCTTTCAGTCTAGATTTCTCATGCCTTGGCAATCATCTAGTAGCTCTGCAGACTTACTTTTCTTTGGTTTCAGCAGAAAAAAGTGGAAAGACAATTAAATGTGCTCTTCAATACAACAAACAAAACATAAGGAATCGATGCATGACATCGATTTCGTGTGTGGGTAGATGCCAGGCATCGACTTTCTACTAAAAGTCGATGCCTGACATCGACTTTGGGACATAAGTCGATGCCTGGCATCAACTTATGCCACGAGGTCGATGCCAGGCATCGACTTATGCCACGAGGTCGATGCCAGGCATCGACTTATGCCCCCAAGTCGATGCCAGGCATCGACTTATGCTAGGAGATCGATGCCAAGCATTGACTTTTGGCAGCAAGTCGATGCTAGGCATCGAATTTAGCAGTAAGTCGATGCCAGACATCGAATTCCTACTAAAAGCGTGGCATCAAATTGGTTAGGTGAATCAAGGCATCTAACCTAATGGCAAACCAGGCATAACCTCAGAAAGAGAACCTACCCAATCACGAAACAAGATAAAATATTCTGATAAAGCTTTGTAGGATGATGTGGTTGGATAGTCTGCTTGGACCTCTGTCCAAGAAAAGCAACCCAGCCTCTTCATCATCACCTCCTGAATCTTCATGTATACTTTATGACTACAGTCACAGAAATAAAAAAGAGACTAGGTTAGACTAGAAACATGGGAGGAGGGAAAAAGGATCTGAGAATAACATACATACTTATTGAGCTCAGTCACCATCTCCTCTAGGCTTAACTCCTTGGAGATTACCCTTGACAAAGTTCATATAATCAATGTATCATCCTTGATTCCTTGAAGGGCCCTCCATGGTGTCAGCTTCATGTCCTCAGGAGCCTCTTCAATTGAGAGGTCAACTTTCCTTCCCTTTCCCTTCAGATCAACCTGTGGGTCTGACCTTGACTTCCGTTGCTTCTGGTTCTTGACCTCCTTATTCTCCCACATTGTGAAAATTTTATCCTGCAGATCCCAGATCTCACCTGATCTGAATGCCAGTTGAAACCATGGATCATATTTCCTCAAAGCATCAGAATTTCTATTCTCATCCAGTGCAATTCCAACCTCAATAAGGCATTGCTTTCGTAGATTGGGATGTATTCTTCGAGCTTCCTTCACGAGACAATCTTCATATTCATGGTGGAAGAACCGAATTCTCTCTATGGAGGACATTTTTTGCCTGTAGTCATTGTCATTGTTGTGATCCCAAGCAAGAAGCTTGGCTTCCTCAGTTTTAAGACCAGCATATATCTTGCACTCTGCATACCTAAAGAAGAATGTGGTAGGGTGCTCCTTCACTAGCTGTCTACGGGCCTCTGCAGAGTGTGAACCTCCAATCACATAATAAGTATAATCCTCAAACAAACCCTCATTGAAATCCTCCATAGAGCTGCACTCATT
>CM035407.1:115377793-115545293 GCA_020310875.1 Ceratopteris richardii | reverse complement strand
CTGGTATTGGAAAGAGTGATTATGAATGTGGCAAACCGCTCTTTATATAGGTGTTCAAAGGCGGTGTTGTATGGCGGTTACGACTTGATGATATCATCATGATGTCATCGACTTGTAACAGGACCTCCTGATGTCAGAATTCCACGAATAGACAGTTGATCTTGGGCTTTTGGCATGTTCGCGACACAATGGAGGCATTAGTTTGTGCAAAGTCCTAACCAAACATGAGATATAGGAAATTGACATGGAATCTATGGTTTAACATGGTCTTCTTTGTGTCCATGACATCTCCTCCCCCTCAAGCAACGAGTTCCATGAGGAGCACCGATGTTCTCTAGCTTGGTTTCATTGGATTCTTCCTATGGAACTCATGAACCTTGAATTTTGCTTTCTGGAGATTTTTTGTAAGCTCCCAAGTATGATCACTGAAATCATACCCTTTCCAATGAATAAAGTGTTCCAATCCTTCTCCAGAGATTCTTGAATCTAAGAAAAGATCAACTTTGAATCTTGAAAGTTGGTGAAGGACTGGGTCTCCCTTTAGCTTCCTTAGGTTCATCACAAGATAGTTCCTTTGAGCTTTTAGTGGTGCATTATAGTGTTTCCAAGATCTTTGATGGAGTTCCTTGAGTAAGCACACCACCTTGATTGAATATGGACTCCTCCTTGTCTTTTATCTTCTTGTTATCTTCATAATTTGTATGCTCCATATCATTCATAATGATGTCTTGGTCTTCAAATGTTCTTGATTCAATTTTTTGAGAAATAGTGTCATGTTTATTCAACACTTCTATCTCTTGGACTTTGCTTTCTTTGAATAATTCATTCTCACATTGAACTGCCTGATTGATAACATCCTCCAAGGTATTTGCTTGAGGCATGGATAGCAAGAGATATTTGACTTCAAGATTGAGGCCACTTCAAACTTGATTAACCATGTAGTCTTCTTGATATATAGTCCCACAAAACAACATCTTGATATTCAAGGCATAGCTTGAAACTGATCGATCATCTTGTCGTAGCAATCTTTTCATCTCTTGGACATGTTTGATCAAGTCCTTTATGGTAGATTGAATCTCTTTGCATAGGGAATCCATGGTGCCTGGTCTTGATGAAGATAGTCTTGCCAAAATGTTAGGGGAGCACTAGATTGTGCTCTCTGACTACACTAGACAAGATTTCAGAAATACACTTATGATTACAAGAACACCCACATAGGGAAAATAATACAAGAAGACATAGCTGATACAAGACATCCCACAACCCGGGACCAATAGGTATGGAAAACTAGACTAGACATGATACAGGAGATCCCACAACCCGGGATCGTAGGTATGAGATGAGATGTCTAGATTACAAGAACTCCCCTATGGGAGATGAACTAGATACAAGAAAGAAATCAACAAGATCTCGTACTACAAGATTACAAGAGGACAAGACAGGATGTCCAAGAACTAGACTAGACAAGACTGGAACAAGGAACAAGACAAGAACTAGAACTCGAACTTGGAGAGTACTTACTTGGCGGTCACGCCTCCTTGAGTGTTGGGAAAGATGGATGGACACTCCAAGAGATTGAGTAGGTACTACCAAATCCTGCTTTGTATCAGCCCTCTAATACTTTAGAGTTGATAAGTAGACTTCCTTAGCTTTCCCATGACACCATAAAATGGCCTATATACTTTGGAAATGATGTGTGTGATGATTGAACCAAAACAGATACTTTTGAAACTCAAAATCTCAAGAAAAACTTCTATTTATGTCTTGATACTTGTTGGATCTTTTGCTCAGTATGACCAGCACAGTAGGACTTGGAAAACTTCCTTTTAGGGGTATCTAATTAGCTTAGCAAGCTAACTATTCCAAGTAGAATGATATAAAAAGATTAACTATGCTTAGAGAAATCACTTTAGCAAATTAAACTTTACCCCTGATTTTTTAAGACTATAGCAGGCATTGACCAGTGAACACCTCGACACTCTTTTCTCTCAAATGGATGAATAGAATGTCTTCAAATTTTTCCAGCACGTAGAAAACTTGCAGCTGGTTCCAATAAGCTTTAGAGCTTTGAATTTCGTGGAGAAATGACTGAGATATGCTCTCCACAAGTTGACAGACTTTCAAGTAGTATAACAGAGAAATCAAAAATGACTAATGAAGATATATGTATTAATGAACACTTCTATACAAATCCATTGGCATGAATATCATTTCCTAATGGTGTAGATAGGTGTGGGCTAGAGTGTAGGCCTCACACACAATCAAAAACAGTAATGAGAAGCTCGGGAGTGATGAGTTCTAACCGTGACTTTTTCATGACCACTTTTATAGAGAATGGGTAAAAATTTGAGTTCAAATTCAAACTTTTGGCTCCCTATGATCAAGCTCCTATATCCTAGGAGATATTCCTTCCATCAAAAACTAAATTTTTCCACGAATCATTTTGGTAGGCACTTACAAAAGATTCCAAGTCAATTTGACTTTTACAAAGAGATAAAGTGGTAATTTACCACTAGTACTAGTTCCTATGCTTCTCCATATGTGTATGGACTTCAATATATCCATGAAGGCAAATGTGTAGGCTTGTGAATTACACCAAAAGCTCCCCTTCAAGCCAAACATTTTGGCTTGGTCTTCATCCTTCATTCTTCATGTATATCCTGCAATCCAATCATTGCTTTGAATTTGCAAAGTTTGGTTACATCCAAAGCTTTAGTCAACAAATCTGCACACTACATGTTGGTTGATACATAGGTGTTTTGAATGAGGGCAATTCCTCATCTCCTGAGATGTATCCATAAAGACTCCTTCCTTGTAGATAGGTATTCATCTTTAGAGACCATGCCTGATAGTTGTTCCTATCCAATTTATCAATAAATGAAGGAAAACCATCTCCCATTTTACCTTAGTTTGCTCTGATACCACTGTTGGGAAAGATGGATGGACACTCCAAGAGATTGAGTAGATACTGCTAAAACCTGCTTTGTACCAGCCCTCTGATGCTTTATATTTGATAAGTAGACCTCCTTAGCTTTCCAATGACACCATAAAATGGCCTATGTACTTTGGAAATGATGTGTGTAATGATTGAATCAAAACAGATAACTTTGAACCTCAAAAGCTCAAGAAAACCTTCTATTTATGTGTTGACACCTGCTCGATCTTTTGCTCAGTATGACTAGCACAATAGGAATTATAAAAATTCCTTTTAGGGGTATCTAATTAAATTAGCAAGCTAACTATTCGAAGTGGAATGGTATAAAAAGAGAAACTATGCTAAGAGAAATCAATTTAGCAAGTAAAGCTATACCCCAGATTTTTTAGGAATGTAGCAGACATTGACCACTGATCACCTCGACGCGAATGTCTCTGAAATGGCTGAATAGAATCTTCTCAAATTTTGACAACATGCAGATAACGTCAAGCTGAATCCAACAAGCTTTAGATTATTTAATTTGGTGAAGAATTATATGGACTTCACAAGTTCACAGACTTTCAAGTTGTATAACAGAGAACTCAGAAATGACTAATGAGAATGTATGTATTAATGAACACTTGTATACAAATCCATTGGCATGAATGTCATTGCCTAATGGTGTAGATAGGTGTGGGCTATAGTCTAGGCCTTACACACACTCATAATCAGTAATGAGAAGCTCGAAAGTGATGAGTTCTAACCGCAACTTTTTCATGACCTCTTTTATAGAGAGTGAGTAAAAAATTTGAATTCAAATTTAAACTTTTGGCTCCCTATGATCAAGCTCCTATATCCTAGGAGATATTCCTTCAATCAAACAACTAACTTTTTCCATGAATCCTTTTGGTAGGTTTTTACAAAAGATTCCAAGTCAATTTGACTTTTACAAAGAGATAAAGTGGTAATAAATCACTAGCAATAGTTCCTATGCTTCTCCATATGTGCATGGACTTCAATGCATCCATCAAGCCAAATGTGTAGGCTTGTGAATTACACCAACAAGATAAACAGAGTGTTTAGTAATAAGAGATGTATCATACCCATATGTGATAGTTTTTTGCTCTCTCTTTGTGATCTTCTGATTGACTGATTTGAAGATTCAGATATGTCTTCATGCTTCTTCATCTTCATTTTGCCCTTGGACTTCCATGCCTTGAACTCTTCAAGGTTGATAACATCTTCATCATCTAAAGTTGAGTCTTCATTCTGAGTATGTTCCTCCTTAGCAAGACTTGGAAACTCCTCTTCCAAGTCATAGGGTAGTTTAAATTTCCTGCATTCATTCTCATACCAAGAATCATTTTCATCAAAGACAACATCTCTACTAACCATGAATCCCTTATTGGAAGGGTTATAAAACCTGTATCATTTCTGATTTAGATCATATCTAATAAAGATGAACTTCTCAGCCTTAGGGTCTAGCTTACCTCTTATCTGAGAAGGAATGTGTACATATGCTACACATCTAAATATTCTCCAATGGTCTAGTGAGGGTCTCTTACCATGCCATGCTTCATAGGGTGTCATCCCATCAAGGGATTTAGATGGTAATCTGTTTATGAGATAAGTGGCAGTGGAAACACTTTCTGCCCATAGATAATTAGGTAACTTTTTTTCATTCAACATAGACCTAGCTATCTCAACAATCAACCTATTTCTTCTCTCAGCTACCCCATTCTATTCAGGAGTATACCTTGTGGTGGTTTCTCTTTTGATGCCTCTTTCCTGCAAGAAATCTTCAAATTCATTGGAGAAGTACTCACCTCCTCCATCTGACCTTAGTCTCTTCAAGTTCTTCCTTGTCTGATTTTCAACTAGTGCAAGATATTTTTTAAAGCAATTAAATACTTCATCCTTGTGTTTCATGAAGTACAATACATCCACCTGCTATGATCATCAATAAAAGATACATAGTACCTTGATCCTGAGATTGAGGGTCTTTGCTTGGTCCCCATACATCTGTGTGGACAAGTTTTAGGTAGTCTTCATGCAAGTATCCTTTCCTTGAGAAGGGTAACCTGTGAGACTTCCCAAATTGACAAGCACTACATTTATATATCATGTGTTGTTTGGAAACATTGGGTATTCTAATAACACATTGATCGCTGCATATCTGCTTCAAGGTTCTTTCTCCTACATCCTAATCTTTTGTGCCAAATCTCAAGCTCTAAAAGTGTTTGATCTTTATAACTGTATAGTGCAATATTCTTTGTGTCTTCTAGCTCAAAAGTGAAAAGTCTACCTGATTTTTCTTCTTTAGCAATCCTCTTGAACCCCTGCTTAGGATCCTCCACAAATGCTCCAAATTGGTTGAATCTAACCTGCAAACCTTTCTCCACAATCTGTCTAACACTCATCAAATTTTTGGTAATGGTTGGTACATAGAGTACCCTGTTCAACAAGTTCTGATTTCCATCACAAGTCTTAACATTTCCAACTTTAACTACTGAGTGCTTGGTGTCATCACCTGTTTGTACTTGATGCTTACCTTTTGGTTCCTCAAGATCAGAGAGTAGTGCTACATTGCCAGCCACATGATTTGAGCATCTTGAGTCAATGTAGAATAGTGGTCATCATTTGTACCTGGTTTTGAAGTCATATTTATGATTACAAGAGAATCATCTTGCTCTTTTGTATAGTTGTTGTAGTCCTTTCTGGATTTGAATCCTCCTTGGTAGTTGCCATTGTAATTGTTGTTATAATTGTTGTTGTAGTTGTTGTTGTAACCTTGGTGATGGTTGAATCTAGCTCTTCACTGTGAGTATCCACCTCTTTAGTATCCTCTTCCTCTCTGATTTTCTTAGTTCCTGAAACACTCATCTGTAGTATGATTTGATAAACCACAAATGTTACATGGTGAGAAGTTATAGGATCTCCCCGTACCTTGCTTACCTCCTCTGCCCCTACCTCTTGATGATCTACCTCTCCCTGCATAGTAAGCTTGGGAGGTAGAGCCTTCATCTTCTCCTTTCGTGTTCTTACCTTTATCTTTAGCTTTACCTTTATCAGTGTATAGGGCAGAAGAGTTATTACCTTTGGATATATCTCCATTCTTGTTGAGCTTGGCTTCATGAGTGAGTAATTGCCCCATGAGAGTGATAAGGTCTGGAATCTGCATATCCATGTAAAGGTCCATCGCACTGGTGAAGCTTTCCCATTTGTCATCAGCTTTGATCCCATTGATCACTTCCCTCACAATCTGTTCTTCTTCAATCTCTTCTCCTATGCTTGCTAACTGATGTGCTACATCTTTAATCTTGGTCACAAATTCTGAAACAACTTGCTTAGGTTGCTTCCTTAATGTGGTAAATTCAATCCACAACTGATTTTTTCTAGCTCTTGTGTTGGAAGAGAAGTAAGATGACAAGGTTTTCCAAGTCTCTTGGGATTTCTTACAGTTCCTATATGTGGCAAAAGAAAATCAGAGATGGAGTTGAGTAAATAAGACCTTGCTAATGCATCCTTAGCACACCATGTGTTGAGCTTTTCATGTTCTTCCTTTGTTGGCAATCCTCTTGTTTTGAATGAGGGCAATTCCTCATCTCCTGAGATGTATCCATAAAGACTCCTTCCTTGTAGATATTTCTTCATCCTTAGAGACCATGTGTGATAGTTGTTCCTGTCCAATTTATCAATAAATGAAGGAAAACCATCTCCCATTTTACCTTAGTTTTCTCTGATACCACTGTTGGGAAAGATGGATGGACACTCCAAGAGATTGAGTAGGTAGTGGCAAATCCTGCTTTGTACTAGCCCTCTGATACTTCAGAGTTGATAAGTAGACTTCCTTAGCTTTCCAAAGACACCTAAAATGGCCTATATACTTTGGAAATGATATGTGTAATGATTGAACGAAAACAGATAACTTTGAAACTCAAAATCTCAAGAAAAACTTCTATTTATGTCTTGACACCTGCTGGATCGTTTGCTCAGTTTGACGAGCACAATAGGAATTGGAAAAATTCCTTTTAGGGGTATCTAACTAGCTTAGCAAGCTAACTATTACAAGTGGAATGATATAAAAAGATTAACTACGCTTAGAGAAATCACTTTAGCAAATTAAACTTTACCCCCAATCTTTTAGGACTGTAGCAGACATTGACCAATGAACACCTTGACGATCTTTTCTCTGAAATGGTTGAATAGAATCTTTTCCAATTTTGATAGCATGTAGAGAACTTGGATTTGGTTCCAACAAGCTTTAGATCTTTGAATTCGGTGGAGAAATGACTGAGATATGCTCTCCACAAGTTGACATACTTTCAAGTAGTATAACAGAGAAATCAGAAATGACTAATGAAGATATATGTATTAATGAACACTTGTATACAAATCCATTGGCATGAATATCATTGCCTAATGGTGTAGATAGGTGTGGGCTAGAGTGTAGGCCTCACACACACTCAAAACAATAATGAGAAGCTCGGAAGTGACGAGTTCTAACCGCGACTTTTTCATGACCACTTTTATAGAGAGTGGATAAAAATTTGAATTCGAATTCAAACTTTTGGCTCCCTATGATCAAGCTCCTATATCCTAGGAGATATTCCTTCAATCAAAAACTAACTTTTTCCATGAATCATTTTGTAGGTGTTTACAAAAGATTCCAAGTCAATTTGACTTTTACAAAGAGATAAAGTGGTAATTAACCACTAGTACTAGTTCTTATGCTTCTCC
The DNA here is from genome assembly GCA_020310875.1 of Ceratopteris richardii. Lineage (NCBI taxonomy): Eukaryota > Viridiplantae > Streptophyta > Polypodiopsida > Polypodiales > Pteridaceae > Ceratopteris > Ceratopteris richardii. The sequence goes on along the minus strand of CM035407.1, from coordinate 115,537,639 downwards.
ACATGTGTATGGACTTCAATATATCCATGAAGCCAAATGTGTAGGCTTGTGAATTACACCAACATTGAGCTCCCAAGACTGGTATTGGCAAGATTGATTATGAATGTGGCCAACCCCTCCTTATATAGGTGCTCAAATGCAGTGCTATATGGCGGTTACGACCTAATGATGTCATCATGGTGTCATCGACTTGTAACAGGACCTCTCGATGTCAGAATTCAGCGCATAGATAGTCCATCTTGGGGTTTTGGCACGCTCAACGCAATGGAAGCATTAATTTCTCCAAAATCCTAACCAAACATGAGATATAGGAAATTGACGTGGAATCTACTATTTAAGATGGTTTTCTTTGTGTCCATGATATTATCTATCTATCTATCTATCTATCTATCTATCTATCTATCTATCTATCTATCTATCTATCTATCTATCTATCTATCTATCTATCTATCTATCTATCGATCTATCTATCTATCTATCTATCTATCTATCTATCTATATATCTATCTTTCTATCTACCTATCTATCTATCTATCTATCTATCTATCTACCTATCTATCTATCTATCTATCTATCTATCTATCTATCTATCTATCTATCTATCTATCTATCTATCTATCTATCTATCTATCTATCTATCTATCTATCTATCTATCTATCTATCTATCTATCTATCTATCTATCTATCTATCTATCTATGTATCTGTATGTCTGTCTGTCTGTCTGTCTGTCTATCTATCTATCTGTATGTCTGTCTGTCTGTCTGTCTGTCTATCTATCTATCTGTCTGTCTGTCTGTCTATCTATCTATCTATCTATCTATCTGTCTATCTGTCTATCTATCTATCTATCTATCTATCTATCTATCTATCTATCTATCTATCTATCTATCTATCTATCTATCTATCTATCTATCTATCTGTCTGTCTATCTAACTATCTGTCTATCTGTCTATCTATCTATCTATCTATGTATCTATCTATCTATCTATCTATCTATCTATCCTGCAAATATGTGATAAGCCTATGGTTCCAAGCTGTATGAGCTTGCTTTAATCCATACAATGGCTTACTTAATTTACATATATAATGAGGTTTTTCCTTCTCTTCATATCGTGGTGGTTCAGCCATGTAGACTTCTTCAGAGATCCATTCATTAAGAAATGCATTCTTAACATCTAATTGGTACAAATTCCAATTCTTTGAAGTAGCAATACTTACTAAAACTTTGATTGTTTTCATCATCGTTATAGGTGAGAAGATCTCCTCATAATCCACTCCATGGGTGTGAGCAAACCCCTTTGCTACTAGCCTTGCTTTATACCTAGTGATTGTCCCATCTGAATTCTTTGTAACTTTGTAAATCCACCTAGATGCTATTACCTTCATGAATGATTTTTTGGGAACCAAATCCCAAGTGCTATTCTCTTGAAGTGCTTCAATTTCTACTTGCACATCTTCTCTCTATTCTTATTTCTTGTTGTCTTCCTCAAATGAAGAAGGTTCCTCTAACATAGAATCTTTGGCCATGCATATAGAATGCTTGGTGACTACTGATGTGTCATAGCCATACCTTATAGGTTTCTTTCTCTCCCTTTTAGATCTTCTAAGTGCTTGATTGGATGACTCTGGAATGTCTTCCAATTGTTTAAAATTTGTCCTTCCCTTAAACTTCGAAGCTTTGAAATCAATATGTTCTTCATCTTCTAAGTTGCCATCCTCTGATACATGTGGTTCTTCTTGAGTGGGATTTGGAAAATCATTTTGCAAATCATAAGGTAGATTTATTTTCTTGCAATCATCTTTAAACCAGGAGTGTTACTATATGATCAATGTCTACCCCTCATGATTGTATGCACATTTTGTAAGGCCCCATTATGAGGAGAAGCCAAGCGTGCATTACCCAGTTGATGGGAATCCCAACTTTCATGTTGGATGAAGGTCATATTGGACCATGTAAGGTATTGTAAGGAAAGGGAGTTCCTAGGGTCCCCAATTGTGGGGTTCGGGGTAGCGGGGAGCAGGCCTGCCTAGGGGGTCCAAGGGGGCTAGCGGGCCCCCTAGTGGGGGTGTGGGGGCAATGCCCCCACTGCGACGGTAGGGGGAATATTCCATGGAATATTCCCTGTCAGAGTCAGAAATCATTTATATATTTTGTTAGGTCGGTTCAACCGGCCTAAGCCGTGTATGATAATTACGTGGGCGGTGGCCACCTGCGCGCTACTGTCCATGTATAGCCGTCCATGAAAGGCCACCCATGATCCTATATATACATGACTTCTGCACTACCTGAGATATCGAATTGAGCCAGCATACCTCTACCTTCTATCTCCCTATCTAGAGTTGTCTAGATCACCATTTAAGCTCTACCTTTAGAGCGCACGGGTGGACAAAGCCATCATCTTTGTACTTGCTGCTAGTAGAAAATTGTTGAGAGTCTCCTATATCTGTTATCTTGTCAGCTATTGCTCATGTGTTATATTGCGTAACTATTTTCTTACATGGTATCAGAGCCATAAGGTTCGAATAGCTTGAGAAGTATCACTGTTTTTGCCTACTAGCAGACTAGAATATTAGTAGATTATTCGAGTGTTACATGATGGCTTCATCGTTGAACACTGGTCTTGGTGCTTTAGCTAATGTTAGTGCTGCACCTATTCAAATTCGCCCACCTGCATTCACTGAAGGGAAGCTGGATGGAACCAACTATACACTCTAGAAGTTCAAAATTTTTGCAATTTTGGACTGCTATGAATTACTTGACACTGTCATCGGACCGATGGGATTGGATCCAGTGCCTATACAAGTTGAAGATCCAACAAATTCAAGATTGATGATTCAGCCAGATCCATATCTTCTAGGAGCTTGGAAGAGGCGGAATGCTGATGCATTATGTGTGATTGTCACTAGTGTAAGTGATTCTGTGCTTACTTTAGTTCAACATACTACTAAAGCACATGAGGCTTGGGGCATATTGGCTCGTCAATATGAGATCAAGAACCACACTAGGATAGAGAATTTAGAAAATCAGTTGGCAAATGAAAAGCATTCTCATTCTGAAAAGGAAGAAGATTTTATCAAATGGATAAAACATCTTCAAGATCAATTGGTTGTAGTTGGTGTTGTTATAACACTAGAAGAAGTGGCTCGAAGATGTGTACGTGTTCTTCCCGTAAAGTATGATGGATTAGTAACAACCCTTAACACTCAGGTAAGACCAACTCCCCTTACATTTGAAGAGTTTTGTGCGATGCTTTTAGAAGACGAGATGCGGCTAAAGAATCGGCAAAGTACAAGTGATGCTACATTCTCAACAAATGCAAAAGGTAAAGGCTCTTTTGATGGATCAAAGAAGAAGCCAAAGAAGAAAAAGTTCACAGGAAGTTGCTTCTATTGTGAAAAGAAAGGCCATGCCATCAAGGATTGCAGAAAGAAGCAAGCTGATGAACGGAATGGGACTGTAAAATCATGATGGAAGAACACAGAGTCTGCAAACAACATAGAGATGGAACTTTGGGTAGCTATTGAAGAGGTATGCTCATCTGCTCAAGCTCGTGTTGATGAACCATGGATTTTAGATAGTGGAGCTTCTCGCCATATGACCAGTAAAAAGGATTGGTATAGTTCCCTAGTGCCTCTGCAGGAATCCATCAATGTAGTGGTGGGAAATGACTCCAAGTGTCCAGTCGAAGGAACTGGAACCATCTCTTTTATCCTAGTCTCTTATGCCATATCTCCAATTCGGATAGGGTTTGATCTTTGTAATTAAAGAGAGCAATATTCCTTGTATCTTCAACTTCAAATGGGAAAAGTCTACCAGATTTCTCACCTTTTGCAATCCTCTTGAAGCCTTGTTGAGGGTACTCCACATATGCTCCATGCTTTGTGAATCTAACCTCTAAACTCTTCTCAACAATCTATCCAACACGGATTAGGTTTTCTGTTATTGTTGGTACATACAATACCCTACTTAGGAGATTCATGTTACCATCAGACGCTTTAACATTTCCAATCTTCTTTACAGAGTTCCTAGTGTCATCACCTATCTAGACTTCATGATTTCCTTTGGGCTCTTCAAGACCAGACAATAATGCTACATTGCCTGCTACATGATTGGAACAACAAGAATCAATATAGAATAGGTACTCATCATCTTTACCTTGCTTGGCTTTCATATTCATGAGCAGTAGAGAATCGTCTTGATCATCTATATAGTTGTTATAGTCTCTTCATCCTTTGAAGCCTCCTTGGTAGTTATTGTTGTAGCGTTGGTTGTAATTTTGATGGTAGTTGCTTCCCCCATTATTGAATCTGCCTCTTGATTGTCCATAGCCTCATCTATGGAAGCCTCTTCCTCTCTGATTCTTTGTGTTCCTGAAGCATTCATATGTGGTATGATTGGTCAAGCCACAAATGTTGCAAGGTGAAGAACTATATGGTCTCCCCTTTGCTTTGCTTTGCTCCTCTGCCCCTTCCTCTAGTACCTTTTCCTCTACCTGTGAAGTTCACTTGAGAGGTACTAGCTTCTTCTTCATTCCTCTTACCTTTGCCTTTATCTTTACTCTTATTTTTATCTATGTAAAGGGTAGAAGATTGATTACCTCTATAAGTATCTCCGTTCTTGTGGAGCTTTGTCTTATCTGTGAAGAGTTGAGTTCAAGTATCTACATGTCCATATATAGGTCCATTGCTGTGGTAAAGGACTCCCATTTGTCATCCGCCTTGATGCCATTTATGATATGCCTTACTCTCTGCTCCTCTTCTATTTCTTCTCCGATACTCATAAGTTGATAAGCTACATCCTTCATCTTGGTCACATAATCAGCTGCACTTTGTTTTGGTTGCTTCTTCAAGGTTGTGAACTCAATCCAAAGCTGGTTCTTTCTAGCCCTTGTATTTGATGAGAAGTATGAAGATAGTACTTCCCAAGTTTCTTGGGAGGTCTTGTAATTTCTAATATGAGGTAATAAGAAAGAAATTGAGTTAAGTATATAAGACATGGCTAAAGCATCCTTTGTACACCATGCAACTAGTCTCTCTTGCTCTTCTCTTGTAGGTTGATGTTTGCTTCTAAGAGTTGGCATTTCCTCATGTCCAAATAGGTATCCATACAAGCTTCTTCTTTGGAGGTAAGGCTTCATCCTTAGGGACCATGCTGGATAATTAATCCTATCCAATTTCTCAATGAATGATGGAAATTTATCTTCCATTTTACCTTAATGTTGCTCTAATATGATTATTCGAGGAGATGGTGGACACCTTCTAGAGATGAGTTGGCATTGCAAGTTCTTGATTCACAACAGCCAAAATTGAATTAAGGACTCCAAAGTAGACAACCTGAGCTTCCCAAGAAGCACAAATAATCACCTAAGTACTTTGGAGTATGATCCTCAAATCATCGAATCCAAATAGATGAGTAGGAGTTTCAACTATGAAGCAAAACTTTCTATTTTGGTCACTACATGTAGTCAAAGAAATGAAAAGTACTCCCTCTTTGCTAACAATTGAATAAAATGCTTTTGGGCATATCTAATTAACTTAGATAGATAATGTTTTCAATTTATTTCACTTGAAATGATGGACCATGCTCAAAGAATAATGCTTAGCAAGTTAGAGGTGAATCCCGATATTTTTGCATACTAACAGTATGCAAATGAGTTAGCAGTGTTTTGCACATATCTCGAGATTGGGTGAGACAATCAAAGTGAAACTTTGTAACAATGAAATAGATAGTATGCAAAATCTATAACAACTTAAATCACTAAAAAAAGTTAATTATACACTGATAAAAAAGTCAAAGAAGTTCACTGTTCTGAGTGGTACATGACAGTGAAGAGAGATTGACACTACAACATATCGAGGGAATGCTGATGGTCAGTGTACCGACAGGCAGCTGTCGGCGCCACTATACCCCTCGGCAAATTTGGGAAAGCCGCATTGCCTCGGAATCACAGCTACGTTGCCTCGGAATCACGGCGTCGGTATATGCGTCGGTATATGCATCGGTATATGCGTCGGTACTTTGCTAGAAATACCGACGCTCTCTTTTTAACTGGATACGAACCCAAAATTCATCATTCTGCTCGTTTTGAATGTAGAACTTCTCCTTTCGGGTTTGCGCGCGCCAACAGCAGAACTCTGTTTGTCATCCTCTCTCTCTCCCTCCCTCCCTTCCCTCTCTCTCTCTCTCTCCCTCTCTCTCTCCCTCCCTCTCTCTCACTATCTCTCTCTCTCTCTCTCTCTCTCCCTCTCTCTCTCACTCTCTCTTCATCTCTCTCCCTCTTTCTCTCTCCCTCTCTCTTTCTCTCTCCCTCTCTCCCTCTCTTTTTTCTTTTTCTATGTTTTTTCTTTACTAATATGTTCTTTGTTTGGTTTTGCAAGAGATTTTGGGATCAAATCTTTGGAAATTCGACGAAGAAGAACTTCAAGTGGATTTTGATGATCGTGTCAAACAATTCTCTCTCTCTCTCTCTCTCTCTCTTTCCCTCTCCTTCCCTCTCTCTCTCTCTAAACACACCTCTACTTTTATAGATCTTACGCTTTGGTAAGTAGATCGCACATATTGTATCACTCTGTTTTCTTTCTTTATGTTTTTGCTTTTCTAATATCTTCTCTCTTTAGTTTTGCAAGAGATTTTTGAGATCAAATCTTTGGAAATTCAACGAAGGAGAATTTCAAGTGGATTTTGATAACTTTGATTAAAAAATTACATCAATGTAAGTAAAACATATATCACTCTTTTACCTTTCTTTATATTTTTGTTTTCTAATATCTTCTCTCTTTATTTTTGTTTGAGAGAGAGAGAGGGATATGCATATGCATACATGCATGCACATGGATACATGCATGCATGCATCTGCATACATGCATGCATGCATATGCATACATGCATGCATGCATATGCATACATGCATGCATGCGTATACATGAATGCATATGCATACATGCATGCATGCATATGGATACATACATATGCATACATGCATGCATGCGTATGCATACATGCATGCATGCGTATGCATACATGCATGCATATGCATACATACATGCATATGTATACATGAATGCATATGCATACATGAATGCATATGCATACATGAATGCATATGCATACATGCTTAAGCATGCATATGCATATGCATACATGCATACATGCATACATGCATACATGCATACATGCATACATGCATACATGCATACATACATGCATACATATGCATATACATACATACATGCATGCTTATGCATGCATGTATGTATGAGGGATATGCATATGCATACATGCATGCATATGCATGCATGCATATGCATACATACATACATACATGCATACATATGCATTCATGTATGTATGCATATGCATGCATGTATACATATGCATTCATGTATGTATGCATATGCATTCATGTATGTATGCATATCCATGCATGCATGTATGCATATGCATGTATCCATATGCATGCATGCATGTATGCATGTATGCATATGCATGTATCCATATGCATGCATGCATGTATGCATATGCATGCATACATGAATGCATATGCATACATGCATGCATATGGATACATGCATATGCATACATGCATGCATGCATATGCATACATGCATGCATGCATATGCATACATGCATGCATGCATATGCATACATGCATGCATATGCATACATGCATGCATATGCATACATGCATGCATGCATATGCATACATGCATGCATGCATATGCATACATGCATGCATGCATATGCATACAGGCATGCATATGCATACATGCATACATGCATACATGCATACATGCATACATGCATACATGCATACATACATACATGCATACATACATGCATACATGCATACATACATGAATGCATGCATATGCATACATGAATGCATATGCATACATGCATGAATGCACATGCATACATGAATGATTGCATATGCATATGCATACATGAATGCATATGCATATGCATCCATGCATGCATGCATATGCATACATGCATGCATATGCATACATGCATGCATATGCATACATGCATGCATATGCATACATGCATGCATATGCATACATGCATGCATATGCATACATGCATGCATATGCATACATACATGAATGCATATGTATACATGAATGCATATGCATACATGCTTAAACATGCATAGGCATATGCATACATGCTTAAGCATGCATATGCATATGCTTACATGCTTAATCATGCATATGCATATGTAAGCAAGCAAGCATATGCTTACATATGCATACATGCTTAAGCATGCATATGCATATGTAAGCAAGCAAGCATATACATACATGTATATGTACATGTATGTATACAAGCAAGCATATGCATACAAGCTTAAACATGCATATGCATACAAGAAAGCATATGCATATGTATATGTATATACAAGCAAGCATATGCATATGTATATGTATATGTATACATGTATGCATATGCATATGCATACATGTATGCATATACATACATGTATATGTACATGTATGTATACAAACAAGCATATGCATATGTATATGTATACATGTATGCATATGCATATGCATATGTATACATGAATGCATATGTATACAAGCTTAAGCATGCATATGCATACAAGCAAGCATATGCATACAAGCAAGCATATGCATACATGAATGCATATGCATACATGAATGCATATGCATACATGAATGCATATGTATACATGAATGCATATGTATACAAGCTTAAGCATGCATATATATACATTGGATGAGATGAGATCTTCATATTGCGTCAAATGGGATCTCCATGTACACCTTGGGGTGCACACGATCATGATGAATCAAAGATATATCATATCCGTAATAGAGCTCCAGTTATGGATGCGGCGGGGAAGTCAATGCGACAACGTATACGACAACTCTGCTCTATCGAATTCGGTCATTTAGTAATGTTAAAATGGGCCAAACATGATAGAGACTCTAAAAATCATATCACACAATGCATATATGAAGAGTACCGGCCAGCACCTGGCAATCTTGTTATGAGTTCCGATTGGATACAACATACAACACGCGAGGTGATGTCGCATCGACGATCGGAAGATCGCGATGCATTCAAAGTAGGCTTACCGAAGCTTGTATGGCTAGACACCGAAGAATGGGAATCAATTCAAGATGAACATCAACATACTCTTGATGGGTATCGTCAACAAAGAGATGCAGCGGCCACACGGTTAGATACGGTTGGAACGTCGCATTTAGGTAGCGACGGATACGAAAGTATGCGCTACCAATTTGTAAGTATGATGTTAATTATTGAAGTTGTTTGTGATAAGTATATTATGTATATTCATCTAACATTTTGCATATTTACTATAGGAGTTGGCAGTGAGTCGTCCTCCAACGCGAACTGAAGAATCGTATGGATATTGACATGGACTGACTACACTGTTACAAGACTTAGAGGGACGCAGTGCAATCGTCTCATGGGAGAATATTCTTGATTAGGTAAAGTTATATCTTGGTTTTGTGTTTCTAGTTGTTGTTTATAAATGTCATGTTAATTGGTCTTATTTTATACATATGTTTTGTTGCAGGATTGTAGGTGTAAATATTTTGATCAATGCCACAATTTTGTATCACACTCGCATACGACAATGATGAACCATAATTTTGTATTTGATTCCTATATGGAAGTCTTTTGTCACATTGCCACAATTTTGTATTACACTCCTATGTAGCAATGATGTACCATAATTTTGTATTCGATTCCTATATGTAAGTGCTTTGCCACACTTTTGTACATTTTTCATTTATGGAATATACGACTTTGTGTACATGAATCATTGTTCATTTTTGTTCATATAAGTTTATGTTTTGGTTGCCATTAGAGTACATAACACATGTACTCAGTTGGGCAGAGTGTATTGTCTTTTGCTAAACAACATCATGCTTTAGCAAAAGACAACACACTCTGTCCAAAAAAATTTGGGCAGGTATGGTCGTCGGTATACGCGTCGGTAGGTCCAATATGGTGGTCGGTATATGCGCCGGTACACCCAGCGGATGTCGGTATTTGCATCAGAAATACCGACGCTTATACCGACGCATATACCGACGCATATACCGACGCATATACCGACGCTTATACCGGCGCCCATACCGACGCTTTGGTTCCGATGCCTATACCGACCCTTACACCGGCATCGGGGCAAAATTGCGCCCATTCATTTTCCTCGATAGAAGTCTCCGTATACCCCCGATATGTTGTAGTGTGAGATATCATCAACATGTATATATTAATTTACATAGATTACAATTCCATTGACAATGATTGATTGCACAATGTGAAGGCAATGATAGAGCTATGGTATAAGCTCAATATCAACATAAGATCCCTCTGAATATCTCTTCCAATTAGGCTACACACAGGGGATTTTTGAAGTCTTCTTTTTATAGCTAAGGTTGGAGATCCTTTTTGTATTTTGAAATTCAAACTTCTACCAAAAAGTGTTCCCAAAGTATAGGATCTAAATCTTCATCTAACTCACAAACTGATTCGTGAAAAGATACTCCTAAGAACTTGTGATTGGAATGATTTCATATGTTCACTTTTACAAAGAGTAAAAAATCTATCTTTAACAAAAGCTTATTCATGTGCTATAATACATGAATGCACATAGCACCCTTAGGATAAATGATCAAGCATTTAGGCTTCCAGTAATTGCACCAACAAGACACACAATAAAAGAAGTAATAAGATTGAAAATTCAAATAAAAGTATTAAGTACAAGGAGGACCCAACATCATAATATGTACCAAGAAATCTTACACCTTGATAGCTATACTGTAGATGAAAAAATCTAGAAATGTATGGGTGAACATAAATATACAAATATGTAAGTCTATGTGTATGGATGCATGTTTCTCATGTGTAATTATGCATGCAAATTTGTATGCTATATGTATGTACATTACCCTTCAAAACAAAATAGCACTCCACTAGATCAAGAGTATGTGACAATGACTCACTAAAACAGATACACAAAGGCTGAGGGGTATAAGCACATAAATGCATGTGTGTACACAAGTCAAAAGTTTGAGTACAATTAAATATGTATGTGTGTGTATGTATGACTATATGTATGTATGTGTGTGTGTATGTGTGTGTGTATGTACTTATTGCTGCATTTATATATTAACCTCTAGATCTATGCATGTATGTGTGCATATATGAATGTATATGTGCATGTATGTATGTATGTATCTATGCATGTATATATATGTTTGCATGTAGGTATGCATGTACATATGTATGTAATGTATGTTTTCTATTTAATGTATGATTTCTATGTATGTATGTATGTATGTATGCATGTGTGCATATATGTATTTACACATGTATGTACATACGTGTGTATGTACATATGTATATAAGATGCATAAATGTATGTATGCATGTATGTATGTATGTGTGTATGCATGCTCTTATGTATGCATGTATGTATGTATACATGTATAGCGTTTGTATGCATTTTGTTACGTATGCACATGACTATGCATTATTGTATTTCATATGTGTGCATGTGTATATTTACCCATCACGTATATTCATATGTATGTATGCATGTTTTTGCATATGCATGGATGTATGTATGTACGCATATATGCATGTATATATGTACGTATGTATGTATATATGCATGTATATATGGATTATTTGTTCTGTGCTTTTCTTGGTTTCTAACAGTCCACGTATGAAATCAGATATTTGTTTAGAAGGAATTTGAGATGTTGGGATTTTTCCGTCTAAAATGTATTTATGATTTTTGTGAATTGAGCCTACGTTTATATCTTGGTATGATATCTTCTGTATAATGTCTGGCTAGAGCAAAACCTTTAATGGTTATGTAAACCTTTCGATATAATGTACTATTGGGCTTGATGTTATAAAAATAATATGTTCGAATAATGCTTTTGCACGTATTTAAGGAAATTATTATATCCATATGTATATGATTCTTTTTGAATTTGAATGCTATTCATCACCATGTAACTATGATCTATCCATTCCTTTTTCAAGTTTCTTCGTTACGAAATTTAAGAAACAAGAAATTTAAAAAGCAAGAAAAAAAAAGCCTTGAAGCATATTCTAAACTAAACTTGAAGTCATTTCTTTTTCTTTGAGAAAATTAGGCCAAAATATACTTCGAAACTTTAATTAATAGAACGAACATAGAAAGAACACATGTACAAGTGAATGGGCCTATGTTGGCAGTAGTCAGAGGCACAAATGTCGAGGAAGCATGTAAAGATAGAGCACAACGAAGTAGCAGGGAGTTAGGCGAATTATTTTTCAAACAAATATGTTTCAAAATACTTTTCAAAAACCTCCAACAGTGATTTTCAGCACTTTTATACCATATGTAACATAGAAAAACTCTTTTTGTAATTTGTAGCTCCATTTTGAGCAAGCCGAGGAGTCCTCAAGCTTGGGGAGTGTTGAGCCCATAAAAGTCATGTTGGTCAAAGTCAACTACAGTCAAAGTCAAAAGGTCAAAGTCAAGTGGTCAAAGTCAACAAGGTCAAGGTCAAAGTCAACATGTGCAAAGTCAAAGTGCTAAAGTGCAGGTGTCAAAGTGCACAGGTAGTGCACAATTAATGGTCCACAAAGGGTAAATTGGAGAAAGTGGGTTGTAGGTTGCAAAGGTATTTTCTCTAATTTCCCTAAGGTTGCAAAAGTGAAGACTTAAAAGGAAAATGTGAAGGTATGTGAAGCGGCAACGTACGCACAGGTGAAAGCATGGCCCCCCATTAAAAATTTTGGTTTTAGTCTAAAGTCACTACAGGACAAAACAGTGAGTCGTTGGCTGCCACTTGTGAGGACAATCTTGGGACATCAAAGTGAGTACCAAGATACTATTGCAGTTAGGAGCGTACTTGATCGACACACTCAAATCAAGGCAAGGACTATTCTTGGACCAATCTTAGAGTAAGCAGGAGAAGCATAGTCTAAGTGAAGCAAGAGAGAGAAGTGCAAGAGTCACCAGTGTGCGACGCAGAGAAGTGGAGTTGAAGGAGTGCATGGAGAGTGACTAAGGGATTGTGCAGAGAGTGCTAAGCTAGTCCCCCAAGGATTTCAAGGTCTCTTTGCAGTGTGCGCGTGCCAACAGAAGGTATTCATTCCTCCCCCTTAGTGGAAGCTTGGTGCAAGGTGTGCACAAGGATAAGCTTGAAGCAAGTGGAGGTCTGATGCAGAGGAGGCCGGCGGCAAGAAGACTTTGGGATATTTGGTATTTTGTAATTGAGCACTCTGTGTGATTGTGCACAGAAGTATTGGCTTGTATTTTGCTTCAAACATTGTAATTGTCTTACTATAATCAATCGGAAGAAGCTTCCAAGGTGTATTTCCTCTTCTGGTCTTTTCCTTTTCTCCTACAAACCCTCAAACTCCTTCTTGTCTAAGAATCCCCCAACAAAATTTGGCACGCCCAGTGGGACTTCCAAGGAGATTTGAGCTTAGGAGAAACCAAGTGCAAAGTATAGCAGAGGTCACGTGTCTACAGTGCTACTTCATCAAACAAAAGGTAAATATTCTTATCAAGTGTCTCATATTAAGTGGGCTATGAGCTGCTCATGACCGCAACCCGGTCCCAAACATTGAGGGTCACCTGCAAGCAGACAAGAAGGAAGGTTGTTAGAAGGTCCTCCAGTCCACTATCTTCAACCTCATCAGTAAAGAGCATGGCGGGTTAGGTAGACTTGGAAACTTTACTCTCTAGATTAAATATAAAGTTTTCTTCTTTCAAAGGCCTAGCTCAGGAGGATCTAGATGAACACATTAGAAGGTTTTTGGCACTATGTAAGAATAGAGGCTTAATGGGTAGGGAGGATGCCTTCTTGATTCTCTTCCCTGCCACATTAGAGGGATTAGCAGATAAGTGGTTCAGCCAGTTTGCTGAAAACCATTTTACCACTTGGGATGTGATGAAAGATGCATTTAAAAATCAGTTCCAGCATGGCAACACTCCGGTGTCGGAGAGATTCCCTCTCCATAACTTGTTAAAAGATGACAGAAACTTTAGAGTTAAAAGCAAGCTGTCACATTCCAAGGAAGTATATTTTCACAGAAAGACAAGCACTTCAATTCTTAGGAGATGTGGATCTTGTTCCATTAAGACATGGAAGAGCTCTTCGAAGGCTCACGACTTCGTGATGTCATTATGGTACCTGTGTACTTTAAGGATTCTCAACGACAAGCTACTAAGACCGCGAGAGTTATCTCTGGATTGAATGTTATGTGCATCATACATGAGGCTCTGCTGCAGCTATTGCGTATGGCCTTAACGAAAAGTCTCCCTCCGTTGAATCAAGCACCCATGGAAAGAGCGGTCAATGTTATAAACTCTAATCATAGATTTATAAAGCACAAAAGATATGGCTTTGAGGAAAAAGCAAAGATAATTACGGAAGAACGCAGCCATAACGAAAGGAAAGGCGCAGCCATCATCCAAAAAGAGGGGGGTTCCATCGTTCAAGAGAAAAGAGGGGATCAAACTGTTTGCCTTCACTTTTGACTGTAAATATAGAGTTCTTTTTCAAAAAGAAGGGGGGGGGGGGGGGGGTGCGCTGCCGTGACATATGTGAAGAGGCACGCAGCTCATGAATCCGAAGTCATGATGCAGATTTAGACTATCCAGATTAGAGAAGACGAGATGCGACATTAACAGTGAAGCAAATGGTTAGATATGGTTGTCGTATGAAGGAAACAAAAGTGATGAATAGCGCAATCTTTCAAATCAGATAAACAGGATATACAGAGGGATTGAACGGAAGAGAGGATCTGCGAATGGTTTTGAGCTAGATCTCGTAATCTGAGATTCAATGTGTGGAATGATATCTGCCCAACGATGGAATAATCTCCAACAACAGTAGAGCAAGGGATTTGTTATGTCTGCGCAGTGCATATATGGAACTAAAGTTGTGACTACTGTGCCTAACTCAAGAGCGACTCCAATAATCATTTCAGTCATCTGCTGCTGTATTAGAAATCATGTATGCCTGAGCGTTAAAATAAACTCGGAAGCATTGACAAGCACTATCTCTGACATAATCTGTCAGACGCAAGGACCTCTAGCACGGACATCTACATGGAGAAGATTTTGGAGTATTGTCTTAACTACCAAGGTCGAGAAATGAAGGAAACAATATTAGCTGTTGTGCATATGATAAGAGAGGTAATCCAACACTAATAGAAGCAATTCATTAACGTGGTAGATTAGCGACAGAAAAGATAAGCACATCCGTCAGTTTGATGCTGTGAGCAATTGCAAAGCAAAGGAGATCTATTTTTTAGTGTTCTTTGGAATCAGCGCAAGAGATTGTTTTTTTTCTTTTAAATCTCTGAAGACAACCGTACTGATCAGACTGAGAGGCTGCAGAAAAAGGTCAAACGATGTAGCTGAAAATCTATGGATTTAATGCAGACTATTGGGTAAACGATGTGGAAATCAATCTCTGTGTATGATTCTACATATGACGCGTATTTTGCACTTTATTGTTCAACATAAACTCCACCATAGTTTACGTATGGGCGAACTTGCTGTCGGGTAAGGTTGAGAGGATGCCTTTGCATGGGAAGATACTTTGAAGGAAGAACAAAACGATATGATCACTTTGCTGACATAACACTGATGAGATGGTTCTGATGATGTATGAAAACCGGTATATACAATCTCTCTGATCTTCATACGTAATATCTTGTCACATTTCTGTGCATTTAGATTCGGGGGACTTCTGGTATAAAGTGGATCCTTTGCATATGCTTATATATTTATTGTATATTCCAATGAAATATAGTTGTTAACTATAGGTACATCAATCTTGAATCAAATCTTCTGTGCGTGAGTTTTTAAAGGAATCTAACAATCATTCGTACTATATGTTACTTCTGTAGACTGAATATGTAATCAAATTCAATAGAAACAAAATTCATACTTTCAATAAAGCATGTGAACGCTGATGAGCAAAAGCAACATCCTCAATAATCTTGATGCATTATAAAAAGAAATGATTTGATGGTTATAAATCTAGACGATTTGGCGTGAACGTTGACTGATCTTAAATTTTCATATCAATTAACATTGTGATCATTATAATTTCTATTTGATTAACCAATTTATGCATGACTACCATAAGATTTAACTTTCACTTCCATGATTCGAAAGAATGCAAAATTATAGAAACAAATTAGAAACTAAATAATATTTGGATTCACTTTATCTAATTATTTTTTGAGTTTCATTGGCTTCTTGAAATCTCTAATGTACATGAGCTTGCTCTAAGACACCTGGCGTGTGCCGTATTTTTTGGCGGTCGCCCTGATCCACCGACTGTCGCTTCCACGCCGACATTGGTGAACCCGACGTGAACAGACGGCATTGCGACTCAGGTACAACCGACGGGAAACAAATTCCAGGTATTTATATTTGAGTTTTTTTGGCTTGCATATAGTTAAAAACAAACATGAGTGCGAATGTCGAAAACCTTCTGCATGAAATGGAAGCACGATTAGTTTCCTCTATAGATTTAAAGCTTAATTCCAAGTTTGAGTCCTTAAACTCGTTTCTTTCAATCTTAATTACAGTAGTATCTGATTTTAATGCGAATCTTAAGTCAATAGATACTCAATTTGATCACGAGTTTAGGAACTTAGAAGGAGTTCTTCATTATGAACTATCAAATTTAAATGAACAGATGGAAACATTAGCAAATCATGTAGAAGAAATCTCTTCATTCAAAACTATTGGTCAAGACATTGCAAGTTTAAAAGAGAACATTGAAAGGTTAAACAATGAAATACATGATAGTGCTACATGTGAATGCAAAGATAGCTATCAAGTACGAGTTCAAAGTAGATCTATGTCTTCTATTGACCAAAATCCTTTACCCGATTATAGAAGAGTTGATCCTAGGGCATTATATCAAAGACCAAAGAGAACTATAAGATGCTTCTGGTGTGACCAACTAGGTCATACTTATAGGAATTGTTTGGCCTATGAGAAAGCATGTAGGCAACACTTGGTATTAGAAAATGAAAACAAAATCTATGATTATCATACGAAGGATCCTTTACACTTGAACCTAGGTAGAGGTGGGATGGTAAAATATTTTGAGCAAAAACAAGTCCGATTAAGATCAAACAAACAAGTGAAAAAACACTGGAGAGTAAAACGTGAAAATACCACAAAATCTAATGATCAAGACAATAATATGATGGATAACCCACAAGTTGAACTAATGATGCAAGATATTAAACCAAATGATAAGCAAGAACATGAGAGAACAACTTATGAGAAAACAAGAAAATATGAAAATTTACATAATATTTCAATTGATTCTGATGATCAAACACTTGAAGAAGAGAAAATTGAAAAGATGGAAGAACAACTGAACCTTGAAACTAGCAATCAAACTAATACTAAAGGGAAAATTAAGAAAACTAAACAACTAAGTAATGCAAATGAGAATGCAAACAATGAGACAAGTTTTACTGAAAAAGAACAAGAAGTTTTTGAAAATATTATCAATCAAATTACACAAAATATGAAGAAGTCAACAAGAACCATTAAAAGAAAAAATGAGTTATCTATGCAAGAAATTTTTGATGTCTTGTATTAAAATTATTGTTTCCTACTAATGTGGTTTGAAAATGATCAAGTTTATGAATGTTTATGAATATATTTTATCCATGACTAAAATTTATACGGGAGTTGTACCTCTCCCTCATCAAAAGGTATGAGCACGGGAGTTGTACCTCTCCCTCATCAAAAGGTATGAGCACGGGAGTTGTACCTCTCCCTCATCAAAAGGTATGAGCACGGGAGTTGTACCTCTCCCTCATCAAAAGGTATGAGCACGAGGAGTTTTATCTCTCCCTAAACAAAAGATAATTACGAGCACGAGCACGGGAATTTTATCTCTCCCTAAAACAAAATTAAGAATTTAATGATGCAAATATTGCTTTTCTAATCAATGTTTTGAGTGGTTTAATGCAGGTCAAGCAAAAATAGATGATTAGATATTACAAAGGAATATTATGAAAGCTACAAAATTTGATTTAATATTACATTGTTACAGATGGATTATCAAGAAGTTTTATCTTTGATTGCTATATTTGATTTAAGTCTATTAATAATTATGTTTCTCACAAGTGTTTGAAGATGAGTTATTTTTCAGGTTTAGGATGAAGACTGAGAGTTTATGGATAACCAAGATTTCTTCAAGAATAGGTTATGAAAAACCTTTTACTTCTAGTTTTGCACCATTTTGTTTCACTTTGCATTTAAAGTACGCATCAAAATTATGTATAAAACACATGTTGATTTTTTCGTTAGATGCACGTTCATTTGCACCAATATCAAATGTAACATGTATGATGAAATCTACGAGCAAATTCTAAGTATAGGAGATAAAAACCTCTTCATCAAAAGCTCTTATTCCTTATGCACCATAATTTTAAAAATGCACTTAAAGTATGCATGTGGTAGGGTCACACTACATGACCATGCATCAAGGCACAATCTGATCTATACCCATGCAAGGGCTATTCATGAAAAATGGGAATTACACAGGATTTTGAGACAGCCCGTGTCCAAATGTTTTACGGTTTTCGACTCATTCACACATTAAAACATATTATTATCTCTTGATTGGAGTATGTTAAATTGACACTTTAATATTAAGTATAACTTTACTATATATGGGGTATCAAGGTTGGGCTCAAACTTAAGAAGTTAACATAATAAGTAATCTAAATGGAACTTGAATAAATCCCAAATTTCTTGAATAGGCCTTATGCACATACGAGTGACTGTAAGGATGAATGTATAATCACATTGCTATGTATGAGAGTGAGTGCACCAACCTCGTCATCAGAAGCTATTTTTCTTATTGATTGCACCATTAATTTTATACATGCATTTTAAAGTATGCATTGATAGGGCTAATTACCCAGCCGTGCATAAGGCACTTTAATTTTAAAACCCATGCACATATTATGCTATGAAATTGACTTTTATCATTAAGCAGAAAACAGGTCTTGGTTTGGCGCATCCGGAGGAAGCACAGGTTTGGTGGGGGTGAATGTCGGAGAGATTCCCTCTCCATAACTTGTTAAAAGATGACAGAAACTTTCGAGTTAAAAGCAAGCTGTCACATTCCAAGGAAGTACATTTTCACAGAAAGACAAGCACTTCAATTCTTAGGAGATGTGGATCTTGTTCCATTAAGACATGGAAGAGCTCTTCGAAGGCTCACGACTTCATGATGTCATTATGGTACCTGTGTACTTTAAGGATTCTCAACGACAAGCTACTAAGACCGCGAGAGTTATCTCTGGATTGAATGTTATGTGCATCATACATGAGGCTCTGCTGCAGCTATTGCGTATGGCCTTAACGAAAAGTCTCCCTCCGTTGAATCAAGCACCCATGGAAAGAGCGGTCAATGTTATAAACTCTAATCATAGATTTATAAAGCACAAAAGATATGGCTTTGAGGAAAAAGCAAAGATAATTAGGGAAGAACGCAGCCATAACGAAAGGAAAGGCGCAGCCATCATCCAAAAAGAGGGGGGTTCCATCGTTCAAGAGAAAAGAGGGGATCAAACTGTTCGCGTTCACTTTTGACTGTAAATATAGAGTTCTTTTTCAAAAAGAAGGGGGGGGGGTGCGCTGCCGTGACATATGTGAAGAGGCACGCAATTGATGAATCCGAAGTCATGATGCAGATTTAGACTATCCAGATTAGAGAAGACGAGATGCGACATTAACAGTGAAGCAAATGGTTAGATATGGTTGTCGTATGAAGGAAACAAAAGTGATGAATAACGCAATCTTTCAAATCAGATAAACAGGATATATAGAGGGATTGAACGGAAGAGAGGATCTGCGAATGGTTTTGAGCTGGATCTCGTAATCTGAGATTCAATGTGTGGAATGATATCTGCGCAACGATGGAATAATCTCCAACAACAGTAGAGCAAGGGATTTGTTATGTCTGCGCAGTGCATATATGGAACTAAAGTTCTATCTTGATGAAGTTTTTTTATCTCACTACTGTGCCTAACTCAAGAGCGACTCCAATAATCATTTCAGTCATCTGCTGCTGTATTAGAAATCATGTATGCCTGAGCGTTAAAATAAACTCGGAAGCATTGACAAGCACTATCTCTGACATAATCTGTCAGACGCAAGGACCTCTAGCACGGACATCTACATGGAGAAGATTTTGGAGTATTGTCTTAACTACCAAGGTCGAGAAATGAAGGAAACAATATTAGCTGTTGTGCATATGATAAGAGAGGTAATCCAACACAAAGCAATTCATTAACGTGGTAGATTAGCGACAAAAAAGATAAGCACATCCGTCAGTTTGATGCTGTGAGCAATTGCAAAGCAAAGGAGATCTATTTTTTAGTGTTCTTTGGAATCAGCGCAAGAGATTGTTTTTTTTCTTTTAAATCTCTGAAGACAACCGTACTGATCAGACTGAGAGGCTGCAGAAAAAGGTCAAACGATGTAGCTGAAAATCTATGGATTTTATGCAGACTATTGGGTAAACGATGTGGAAATCAATCTCTGTGTATGATTCTACATATGACGCGTATTTTGCACTTTATTGTTCAACATAAACTCCACCATAGTTTACGTATGGGCGAACTTGCTGTCGGGTAAGGTTGAGAGGATGCCTTTGCATGGGAAGATACTTTGAAGGAAGAACGAAATGATATGATCACTTTGCTGACATAACACTGATGAGATGGTTCTGATGATGTATGAAAACCGGTATATACAATCTCTCTGATCTTCATACGTAATATCTTGTCACATTTCTGTGCATTTAGATTCGGAGGACTTCTGGTATAAAGTGGATCCTTTGCATATGCTTATATATTTATTGTATATTCCAATGAAATATAGTTGTTAACTATAGGTACATCAATCTTGAATCAAATCTTCTGTGCGTGAGTTTTTAAAGGAATCTAACAATCATTCGTACTATATGGTTACTTCTGTAGACTGAATATGTAATCAAATTCAATAGAAACAAAATTCATACTTTCAATAAAGCATGTGAACGCTGATGAGCAAAAGCAACATCCTCAATAATCTTGATGCATTATAAAAAGAAATGATTTGATGGTTATAAATCTAGACGATTTGGCGTGAACGTTGATTGATCTTAAATTTTCATATCAATTAACATCGTGATCATTATAATTTCTATTTGATTAACCAATTTATGCATGACTACCATAAGATTTAACTTTCACTTCCATGATTCGAAAGAATGCAAAATTATAGAAACAAATTAGAAACTAAATAATATTTGGATTCGCTTTATCTAATTATTTTTTGAGTTTCATTGGCTTCTTGAAATCTCTAATGTACCTGAGCTTGCTCTAAGACACCCCGCGTGTGCCGTATTTTTTGGCGGTCGCCCTGATCCACCGACCGTCGCTTCCGCGCCGACAGTGGAGATTATCATAGAAGAACTAGAAAATTTGAGATTGGGTCCAGGAGAAAAGTTCCCAGAGTTTGTGACTAGGGCCAAAGCACTAATGGCTAAATTGCCTGATCCACCACACAATTTTTTTGTTAAGAAGTGGTTAGCTAAGCCCCTACCAGTGGCCACCCAATGCAAAATAAAGGAATTAGTGTTACCTACGGCCTCCATAGAGGAGTTCATCAACACAGCAACACACTTGGAGCAAATAAGGCACCAGTTTGGAGCGACTTCTTCCCAACCAACATATGGTACAGAAATGGAGGATCCAGTGATCCAGCGAAGGAAGGAGCTGGAGGGCTTAAAAAGGAATAAGCCCTACAAAGAGGAGGAGACTGATGTTGCTCAGTTGAGGAGGGAGATTGAAGCACTAAAGCTCCAAAAGGAGGAGGAGGCCCAAGCACAGGAATTGGCTCAGCTGCGACATGAGCTGCAAGAACTCAAAGGGAGTGGCATCAAGAGTGGACTTTGGTGTTCCATGTGCAGCAAGCAAGGTCACATAGTAAGTGAATGTCCTCTGTTAAGTGTGACTTGTCAATTATGCAGGAAAGTTGGCCATGAGGCCCATGAATGCCAATCAAGGGGAATGCCTGCAACGACATACTGGACACAAGGAGGACCCCCAACACCAGCAAATGTGATGGCTGCTGCACCAAATCAAGGTAACAACTATAATCCTAGACAGAGGAATAACTTTGGAAATGGGCCTAGGAGGCCAATCATCTGTTTCAAATGTGGAGAATGCGGGCACTATCAAAGTAGGTGCACCCTACCAGAAAATGCCCCTTCTTGCAAGAATTGCCCTGAGGCAAGAGACCATTATACAAATGTTGTCCTAAGAATCAAGCCTCTTCATCCGGGCCCCATATTCAAATGATTTCTGTGCACAAAGAAGAAGTTCGTGATCTAGTCAATGAGCCATCACCATCTACCAGGGTGGTGCAATTAGAAGAAATAGAATCTTTGACTGTGTAGACAAGAAGCAAGGGGAAGGTTCAAGCAGACATAGGACAAGGATCAAAGATTAAGGAATGGAATCAAGATAGAGAACCATCTGAAGATAAAGCCACCATAGGTGCAGATACAGGTCAAAAAGGAGATCTCATATGCACCAGTGATGCCATTGGGCATGCCTTCAACAGGGCTCATGAGGAGTTTGATAAGTCAACTCAAGCCCATGCTCTCAAGGAATCAGAGGCTTCAAAACTACTCAAGTCCATGAAAAAGGAGGTTAGTATTTTTGATTTAATAAAGATGGATGGGAAAATCCGGTCAGAGTTATTGCAGATAATTGATGAAGCTTCCACTACAAGTTTGGTGGCAAAGACTGTTGTTTTACATAAAGGAAAAATTGTAGGGGAAGCACCCCTTACAGATTATAAAAGTCCTCGGCTTGACAGTATCTATCAAAGGTCATGAATTTCAAGGAGTTATTGTGGATGGTGGTTCTGGCATTAACTTGATGCCTGAACATACAATGGAAAAGATTGGACTCCACCCTTCAAGGCTTGCAAATTTCACTGTTACTTTGGCAGATCAGAGCAAAGTAAGGCCCTTGGGAGTGATCCCAAAAGTTCCACTTGAAGTACAAGGTAATCTATTCATTCTAGATTTTGTGGTTTTAAGATTGCCCCAGGTTGAAGGAGGATTTCCCCTCTTAATTGGAAGATCATGGCTGAGGCATGCAAGTGTCATTCATGATTGGGGCAAGGACACTATGTGGGTACAAAAGAAAGGGCAAGAGCTGACACAGATTCATTTAGAAGAGGGCCCAGATAATCAAGGAAACACTAGCATGATGCAAACAGTTGGCATATGCATGGAACCAGAATCGGAGGATCAACCCCAAATAGATTTCGAGGAAGAAGAGGATATTCTAAATTGGCTCCAAGCAGGCAACTCTTCCTCTTGTTTTGGAACTTTTCTTAATAATTCTTGCACGACTGAAGGTTATGATGAAGATAAGGAGAAAGTCCAGGTTGATGGATTGGGAGAGCCCATCACAGACCACAGAAGGGGCAGGAAGACACCCCTCAAATACAACTTGGAGGAGGATATGACAACCACAGATAAGGTGGTTACTAAAGCTAAAGGCAAGGTAAAAGATTCTAGTGAAGAGTGTTCTTTCCCGATTCAAGAAATCCCTGCAGGATGGATGCAGGACAAGGAGGAACACATTGAAATCCACAATACACCTGCTTATGAAGCAATGCACGAAAAGCTAGTAGAAGAAGACAAGGAAGAAGATGAGCACGAAGATAATATGGTAGAGAGAAATCTTGTCAAAGAAATACAATTAGGCACTCAAGACAATAATTGGCCAGTTTTGGTGGCCACTTGGTTGTGGAGCCACCCAGGGCTCCTTGAAAAGGTAACATCATTCTTGAACCATTATACAGATGTTTTTGCCTGGCATTATAAAGACTTAGAAGGAGTGCCTGCAACTTATGGAGAGCACAGAATCCCTCTGGTTGATGGAGCAAAACCCATAAGAGGGAAGAGTTATAGACTTAATCCAAAATATGCTGAAGCTGTCTATGTGGAAATACAGAAGTGGAGGATGCAGGAATCATCATTCCTGTGGAACACTCAGAGTGGCTCTCACCTATGCTTATAGTACCAAAGAAGAATACTAATAAAATCAGAATTTGTGTTGACTTTAGAGCACTCAACAAGGTGACCATTCCAGATGGTTTCCCAATGCCTTTTGCAGAGCAGGTCATCGAAGAAGTGGTTGGGCATGCATTATATAACTTTATAGATGAATTTAGTGGCTATAATCAAATATCAATACACCCAGAGGATCGTGAAAAGACTGCTTTTATCACACCTTGGGGAACATATGTGTATGTAAAAATGCCATTTGGGCTCAGAAATGCTCCAGTCACCTTTAATAGAACCGTCAATCTCATTTTTGGCCCCCTATTTCTAGAATCACTTAGAATCTTCATGGATGACTTCTCTTCGTTTTCAGGCTCTCACAAAGAAACTCCTCTAGATTGTTTGGACCATCACTTGAGGCAGCTGCAGAATGTTTTCAAGAGATGCAGGGAGACTAAGCTAAAGCTCAATCCAAACAAATGTCATTTCCTTGTAACAGAAGGAACTCTCTTAGGACATGTGGTGTCGGCTAAAGGTATGGCCCCGGATCCTGACAAAATCATTTCTATATTAAAGTTGCCTAAACCTAAATCTCCTAAAGAGATTCAGAGTTTCTTGGGGGATACTGGATACCATAGAAGGTTTATAAAAATGTATGCAGAGATAGCCAGACCACTGGCTAGACTTACAGGTAAGGAAGTACCTTTTAAATGGGAAGAAGAGGAGGAAAAAGCATATCAAACATTACGGTCAAGGTTAGTGTCTCCTCCTATTTTGATCACACCTGAGTGGTCAAAAATCTTTCATATACATGTAGATGCCAGTGCCTATGCAGTGGGGGCAGCTTTGACCCAACCTAGTGAAGAATTTAAAGTGGACAGACCAATTCAATATGCCAGTAGAATCTTGACCAAGGCTGAAAGGAATTACAATACTACAGAAAGGGAAGCCCTAGCAATGGTTTTTGCTGTCCAAAAATTTCTTCATTACTTACTGGGAGTAAAATTTATTATTATAACAGATCACCAACCACTAAAATACTTGCTCAACAAACCACAAGCTTCTACATAAGAAGTGATTTTTTAACCTTGATGAGGGGATTCCAAAGGGTTTGGAACTTAAGATCCCACCTAAGACTCTACCGATCTAGACAGAGTTATTGAAGAGATTTACTCTCCTTACTTGGCAAGACTATTTCAAAATGCAAGCTAAAAACTCGTGTGGATATCAAGGATGTCAGAAGAAAAGTTGTAATTAAGCATCTTTGCCACTTCATCCCAATCTTATTGGCTGAAGGATGTTTATGAAGATGAAAGTGTAGTCCATTTACTTATGGAACTTTGTGGAGGGAAATTGTTTGACCGTATTGTAGCTCATGAACAATGTCATGAATGGGCATCTATAAGCATAAAACGTGCAATTGCAGAGATGTATGGTTATGGTCTGATTATTCTTGCGTTGACTATTCAAAGATGGTTATGGTCTGATTATTCTTGCGTTGACTATTCAAAGATGGCTTGGTTGGGTGCATGCACGAGAAGGAATAAATAGCAATCGTCTTTCAATTCTCCATAGCACTAAACATAGCTCCGCGTGTGTTTTTTTTTTAAACACTTATTATAGAGTTTGAACTCTATAAAACACTTATTATAGGATTTGATGTCAAAGAGGAGGTTTTTTAGCTCTCGGATGACCCTACAATAGAGGCGCAAAAATCTGTTAGAGGAGAACATTATAATCATTTGAAGGGCTTGTTTTCTGAGACAAGCCCCATTAAACATTATAAAACAACAATGATCCGACATCATAAGAAAGGAGAATGGAAGACTTAGCACAGAAGAACAAGACACTTGACTGAATGGAGCTGATGTATGCAGAGATCATTCTGGGTTTTTTTTTTATCGCAGGCTTTGAGTTGACATAAAATCAATATATAGTAGCGTTATTCTATAAGTGTGCTCCACTTTACCAAATTTTGTATCTATGAACTCTGATAAACTTTGTATCTATGAACTCTGATAAATTTTGTATCTATGAACTCTGATAAATTTTGTATCTTTGAGTTGACATAAAATCAATATATAGTAGCGTTATTCTATAAGTGTGCTCCACTTTACCAAATTTTGTATCCACTAACTTACTTATATGGAAATACATTAACTTTCATTAATCAAAACATCTAATTTTCTATTCATCAAAACATCTAATTTTCTATTCATCTCGACTGCTTCTATCAGTCACTGACAAAGTGTATTCCGTTCATAAGGTTGTCACATCCATCTTAATCATGCCTCTGATGCAACAGTTGTCATCCTCCCTTCTCTCTCTTGTGGTGCTCTTTTCTTCTCTACCTTCCTAAATCCACAACCTATCAACATGATACTGGCAGCAAGGTTAGATGTTTTTTTTTTAATATAAAGGAAGTTCGGCATTAGCCTACTCTCCCGGACTTGAATTAAATAAAGAAAAGTACAAGAGAAGGGGACTAGTGCCCACGGGACCCCCCAAATCCCACAAAGCAGGGGAAGCTTTTACAGAGCTTAGATGACATTACAAAGAAGGTTAATTACCCTCTCATCACCCTCATGTGGGGCCCACTTGGGTTTAAGCTTGTTATCGATCAAAAGGAGTACTTGATGATGCCTAAAGGGGGGGGGGGGGATTTTTTACAGTTGACAATCCTTTTGCCAAGGAGGAACAACGATTTCTCAATTGACGACTCCTTGGGGGAGTCACCGAAGTTGAAAGCACATCTTTCCCGCCAGATTTTCCATAGGACCTCCCCTCTGATGGCGTTCCAGAGAGTCGCGGAGCAGCCGATCGCTTCTCCCATCAGGGCTTGCTGCCAACTGAGACGTTTTTGAAGACTAATTCTCTTTCCAACCACCTGCCAGAGTCTGTTGGAGTTGGGGCAAGGTTAGATGTTGACTTTTGTGACTTGCAAGCATTCAAAGGCTATGTTGAATAACAACGTTTCCTGTCATCCACCGATCACATAGATTACGGTTTTATTCTAGACACCATGACTAGACTTTGATAAAAAAGAAGACATGACAACCAGGTGAAATTGGAAGCGAACGACAGGAACACTTTTCTACATCAACCAG
This sequence comes from Ceratopteris richardii, assembly GCA_020310875.1. Lineage (NCBI taxonomy): Eukaryota > Viridiplantae > Streptophyta > Polypodiopsida > Polypodiales > Pteridaceae > Ceratopteris > Ceratopteris richardii. The sequence goes on along the minus strand of CM035407.1, from coordinate 115,510,386 downwards.
AAATATGGCAAGCATCATCGTCTACATACTTGTGCTTGAGAAATTTTATTTCAGTAGTCATAGAATCAAAGGGTTCCTGTCCGAAATATGTTTTGAATTCAATTATGTGTTGACTGTGCAATAGTCTTAGTGTTTTGACTACTTGTGGTTGTTTAATTTTCCAAGTGTGAACATGAACATCAAGTACAAGTCCAAAATATGACTACTAAAATTCTTGATAAAAAAATATTCATTTGACCATAGAAGGTCCATACCTAGAGCTTCACATAGAAGATTAAATCGACCTATAAGATGTTTTAGGTGTGATCAATTTAGCCATATGTTTAGGGATTGTGTTGCATATGAGAATTCTTGTAGAGTTAAATTGGTCACTAACTTAGAAAGAAAAAATTGTAATTACCATGTCCATTTGCCTTTGCGCTTGAGCTTAGGAAAAGGTGGAATGAAAGAATGTTTTGATCAAACAAAATCTAAGCCAAGATCATTTAGAAAACAGTGCAAACCAAAGAGATATGATGATAAGAAATCTTTTGATCAAGAAACTATGATAGAAATTGAGAATCAAGTTAAATATTTTGAAGAAAAGAAAAGTGAACACATCAAGTTGGAAAGACACAACATTGAACAAATTTTACAAGAAATATTGAAAGACAATGAGCTAGAATATGAAAATTCAATACAATTGAAAAAGAAAAATGATGAATACTATATAATATGTGATCCAAAATTTCTCAAAAATGACAAATTATTTGGTCAAGAAAAAGTTAAAAAATTTAAAGCTCAATTGAGCCATGATATTAACAATGAAGAGAATAATGAAAGTAAACATGAGGATATCAAAGAAATTGATGAGGATGAGAGTACAAACAATGCTCAAAATATTAAAGAAAAGGAAAAACAATGGATTGAAGATGCTATCAAAAACATTGAACAAAATATAAAAAATTCATCAAAATCTTCTTAACCTTTATCTTTGCTGAAAAGAATAGGTTGAAGATGATCCATGATGAATAGGTGCTTATGATTGAAGATGAACCATGAAGAGATCCATAGATAGGATATAATGAGAGAAATTATAGTGAGGATGGATTGTAAAGCATGTTTTTTGATACTAACTTTGATGTTTTTAATGAGATAGGAACACGCTTCTTCAAGGTTATCTTTGATGATAATGATGGTTGAGATTATTGATAGTAATTTGAGTGATGAGAATGATGACCATGAGATTGATTCATAGTTTTCCATTTCAAATTTCCAAGTTTTACACCATGATGAGGATTTTGCACCTAGGGTATGCATGAAAAGATGCAAATTCACATTGCTTTAAATTCCATAGATGCACATCTACTTGCACATGTAAAGATAGCATGAAAAATAATTTTTAATTAAAAAATGTTAAAAACCTCATCATCAAAAAACCATTAACCTCATTTGCACCATGATTATTAAAGAAAAAAATGCACTTAAAGTATGCATGATAGATTCTCACTATATGACCTTGCATCAAAGCACATTTTGAGCTTTACCTATGCATTTTGAGTGATGGAAAAGAATTATGTATATAAAACCATGAAATGTATGAAAGTGAGTGCACATGCATCCTCTACAAATGCCAAATACCTTTTCTTTTGCACCACAGTTTGACCATGCATTTTCAAAGTATGCAATTGATAGGGCTACATTATATGGCCTTGCATAGGCACTTTACTTATTTTCCCATGCACTTGGAAAATGAATTCAAATTAAATGTTCCCATCAAATGTCAATTTATCTTAGAACAAAAAGCTAATTATAGGGTTGGCCCATCAAGATGTTCTGGACGATTGGTGGGGGTGAATGTTGGAGAGATCCTCTCTCCCTAAAGTGATTAAAAGAAATGAGGGTAGAGGCAAAGTTCAAAAGAGAAGAAGTAAAGATTACCAATACCAACATCTTAAGATGAAGCTAGAGAAGGAAAACTTTAGGAAGTGTGATCAAGGATATCATTCTTTTCCGCTTCTCACCATTCATCTATTAAGGACATCGAACTACTAGAACAAAGTACAAAGAAGTTGATGTTATTTATGTTGCTTAGGTTTTGAGATTTTTTTGTATCACTTTATGCACATATTCCCTAATGTTCCCTTAGTAGAGCACGAAGGGTTTTTGCAAAAAACAAATATCGTAGAACGATCGAAAGCATAATTGATATTGGTAATGAGTGATGAGCTCATAATTCATCAGTAATAAGTCAAGCATTGGATCCTAGTAATCAGATTTGCACTCTATTTTAAGCTCCAAATAAATTCAACGGAGGATGGAGCTCCAGACAAAGAATGCGCATGAGTGAAGTTTACTTTCTTCCCTAATTAAAGGAGCTTTTGCTCAAAATTTACGTTTGTTTTCAACAACACTCTATTTAGATAACTCCACTCTAAATTTAGATCTGGAAAGTTATATAATAGCGGAGGGGGGAAACCACAGAGGGGGATGATGAGGAGGCCAATTTTCGTTTATTTCTGGCTAATCACAGGCACCAATCTTATGCTTCTATGGGAGGTCAATAATTGTGATATCAAACAGAAGGACAAGATTCGTTTGCTGCTTCAATGCTCTAACGACATTTTTTTTTTCAGAAGCATTCTGACGTGCTGATGACTGCTATAATCAACTAACATGGGAGCTTGATTTTGATGAATGATGTTTGATCTATTGTTGATAAAATTTATTGCTCTCACAACCGACACCTATGCTCCATTGCATATTCAATAAACTCCGACCGTAGTCTGATCATTTGCGCTACACCTGGAGGAATGGTATCTAATGAATATCGAATTTTTCCTCAGGGTGATCTCGTCTAATTTTTTTCATAAGACTGCTATTGATCATCTCTGACAAGCAGAAGTGTGAAGAGGAACACGCCCTTGTTCTCTAACATGCATAACCGTGATTCTGAGACTTCCATGACTTCCGTCATCTCTTGACAATGTTCCAATGGTGATAATCTGTTTACCTATTAATTTTTTAAGCTCCTCTCTCAATAGCCGACTGCACACTAAGTGATGATTTATAGTTGATGAATAATGATACGAATGCTGACCTGAGCAGGTAGATGAAGATTTATGTCCGATGAGGAGTCAATCTAATTGACAATGACTGATGGCGGAATACTTTGACAACATTAATACGTCTCCGAACTTCTGGACAAGAACTTGGAGTGTTGAACTATTCTAATCTTTATCTTATGACTTATCTGATGATGAAAGACTACTTTTCCTTATGAGCGCTGAGATTATGATATGATCTGATATGCTGCAGCGTTGATGTCTCGGCATGATACTCTAATGCATAATTATCTCAATAGAAAAATTAGTGAGTAGATCTCGTATTACCATTTTGACTTTGACAAACTTATCTCAGTTCTCTCTGAATGAACATCTTGACATGCCAACAACTTTTTGTTATTGTATCTTCGACAACCAGAACAAATGAATAAATGTTGCACAATGTGGTGTCGCGAAGATTTGCACCTTCCAGTTGATGTCCAGGAAAATTAAAAAATTCTAAACCTTTTTTATAACATTGTTGTTCAGCTGATTTGTTGGGAATAATCATTCTGAAAGTGTTGCAGGTCTAAATTAATGAAGACATTAGGGTTTACCCTAATTGCACATTTAATGTGCTTTTGTACTCATATAAGCAAGAAACATGGGTATAAATCCCTAGGGTTACATTAATTTACGTGTATTTAAGTTAGGATGTTGATTCTCGGGTTAAACCTATGGTTCAAAAGGGTTAATGATATGGTTCCAGAGGATTCCAATGGGTTAATGCTAGGGTGAAACTAGGTTTTTAATGGGTTCCAATGGGTTTCAAAGGGGTTCCCAAGGGTTTTAGAGTGTTTATGTGTGTTGGGTTGCGTGAGAATGGATATTGGCATTAGTTTCAAGGATGAAACATTTGATATGTAATTAAATTAATCTATAAATTAAACATTTATTTATTAAAAGTTAAATTATGATTTAATTAGCTAATTTAATAGTGTGTGTGAATTTAAATACTAAGGTATTTAATTAATTAAAACCTTAAAGTAAGCTTAAATTAAATGAATTATTTAATTATGGAAATTTAAGGTAATTAAATTAAAATGATAAATAAAGTGGATAAATAATGTGTGGTGTGTGGGAGTATGTATTTAAAGGATGGTTCACAAAAGATGTGTGTTTAAAGTGATTCAAATAGTGGTCTGGATGAATGATGCACTTAAAGGAGGTTAAAGTCAAACTTAAAATGAGAGGTATTTATGAAAAAGGGTTAAAGAGTGATGAGGGTGAGTTGTGGAATTAAAGATAAATTAAAAGTATGGTGAGAATAAATGGGCAAAAGTGTGATTGAGGATTAAAGCAAGCTTCAAAAAGAGTGATAAACATAGGATTCTCTATGTGTATAAATATGTGTACTATGCTTTAGAGTTTCTAATGTTTCTTTACAGGTATTTTCCTCCTCCTCTTGTTGACCTCCTTCTGAATATTGTAGAGAGAAAGGTTGTAGAATGAGCTAGTATTTTTCCTTCTCCTATTGATGGTTGTATGTAGACTGTAGAGAGAGTGGAGAAGCTATTGACACTGGCCAGATCATGCACAAAGGCTGAGGAGAGAGAGAGAGAGAGAGAGAGAGAGAGAGAGAGAGACAGAGAGAGAGAGAGAGTTTTCTATTTTCTTCTTTTTTTTTTGGGGATTTTTTAAATTCTTCTTCTCCCTCCCTCCTTCATTGCAGTGCTGTAAACGCGCAGTAGGCATGCTGCTGGAAGGATTTCATCACTTGATTTAATAAATGGGAAAATAAAAATATTTTGATTTCAAGTCGGTTAATTGATATCTCTCTCACATAATTTTAATGCATTATTTTATAATTGACTAATTTTTCTTTGAAGTACCTGTAGGCAAAAGATGGACATATATTCAGAACTTAGAATAATGGCAAAAGATATTTGGTTGAACCCTTGAAGTTATCTTTATACTTACCCTTATCTATACCCTCTATAGTCATAATCTTCTTAATTTCATGAATGACTTTACTTAGGAACTATAAAGATGTGTGTTATGTGAATAACTAAGTAAGAGTATGCATTTGTGTTTATGTTTAGAGTCTATACATGCTAATGTACCTTTGATTCTTTATTCACTTTTGGTGTGGTTAGAACATATTTTTACTTGAGTACTTCGTGTGAATGTAGGTAACTCTATGGTTAAGTGTGTTACCTTATGTGGTTATTGTAAGTATGATTTACCTTAATAAAATGATCTAGTATTTCCTATATACCTAAAACTATGTTAATTATGATATTTATTTAATCTAAGATATAATATAAGTGAAACCTTATAATTATAACTATCAATAGATTTAAACCATAAACCTAATATGTGTCAATTATAAGAAATAGTTTTATTAATAATTGATTAATTTATTTAATATTAGTAACATTATATGATAGGTCATATAATAATTAATGTATCTCATTATTATATTTTGGTTACAATATATATTAGGTAATAGATAATTTATTTAATAACTAATGGATTTAATATAATATATATGAGTTTATGTGAATATTTAATTAATCTAAATTATTAATTAAAGAAAGGAGATATATACGTAGGAAAATTGAAGTTTTGGTTAGTTCTAGTCTAACTCTAAATGTGTGTTAGTTAATGTTAGTATGCATGAAATCTAACTACTTAAACTAATTAGTTAACAAGTTAAACTAACTAGTAACTAACTATAACTTTTAGTTAGCATGCTCACGTAAAATCTAGAAGTCTCTATATATATGAGTTCTAACTACAATTCTCGTCTAATGTTGTTCTCCTACAGGTACGATTATGTGAGAGAGAGGGAGAGAGAGGGAGAGAGAGAAAGAGAGAGAGAGAGAGAGAGAGAGAGAGAGAGAGAGAGGGAGATAGAGAGTCAAAGAGAGTGAGAGAGAGAGAGAGTAGCGTCTCCCCTCCTCCAGCCGCAATAGCGCACAGGGCCGCCACAGCCGAAAGAGAGAGAGAGAGAGAGAGAGAGAGAGAGAGAGAGAGAGAGAGAGAGGAAAGAGAGAGAGAGAGAGGGGGAGAGAGAGAGATAGAGAGAGAGAGAGATAGAGAGAGAAACAGTTCTATCCTCACCTTCCCCCCTCCTCCAATAGCGGGCTGACGGTGATAGTGCACAGAGAAGGGGAGAGAGAGAGAGAGAGAGAGAGAGAGAGAGAGAGAGAGAGAATAGAGTCCCCCCCTCCTCTAGCCACAACAGTGCACAGGGCCGCCACAATCGGGAGAGAGAGAGAGAGAGAGAGAGAGAGAGAGAGAGAGAGAGAGAGATGAAAGAGAGAGAGAGAGAGAGAGAGAGAGAGAGAGAGAGTTCTATCCTCACCTTCCCCCCCTCCTCCAGAAGCCGACTGATAGTGATAGTGCACAGAGAAGGAGAGAGAGAGAGAGAGAGAGAGAGAGAGAGAGAGAGAGAGAGAGAGAGAGGCAGAGAGAGAATCATATGTTCTATTATTTCATCTTTTTGTTGGTTTTCTTTTTGCTATTTTAATGTAATTAAATTAATTATATATCTTCTTAGCATGTTTTTTATGTATATTTACCATAGTTAGAATATAATTATATATGTTGTTAGATTAATTAGCATATTTAGAATGCATACATGAGTGAATGCATGTGCATGAATACATATGCATGAGTAATGTGTGCATGTGCATGAGTAATGCATGCATAAGTGAGTGATTGAGCATGTTTATGCATAGAATGTGTGCATGAGTGTGCATGAATGCATGAGTTGTAAGTTTATGTAAGTGAGGACATGCATGTATGCATGAAAGCATGTGTGCATATGTGTGAGTGTATAGGCATGAGAGATAGCATGCATACATGTATGAATGTGAGCATGCATGTTTGTAAATGAGAGTGTATGCATATGCATAAACATAGAGTAAGTATGCATGTGCATAAGTGAATCCATGTGTATGCATTAGAGATGAGTACATACATATGTGTTTGCAAGTAAGTATGCATGTGCATAAATGTTGCATGACTAAAATACATGCATGTTTGTGAGAGAATGCATATGTGCATGCATTTAGTATGCATGTATGCATATGCATGTTAGTATGTGTGCATATGCATGATAAGATAGGTAAACATACATGTAAAAATGTGAGATGCATGTATATGCAAAAATGCATGTGCATATGTAGTGTATGCATGCATAAGAGATGCATGAAGTGCATTTGTATGCATGCATTTATGCATGAGAAGTGTGTTTGAAAGTGTTGATATTATATCTTAGAATGTTATGCATGTGTTTACATGTGAGCATAAGTTAGATATGCATGTGTTAAGATAGGTAAGCATATATGTTTATGCATATCCATGAGTGATGAATGTGCATTTATGCATATAGATGTGTGTGTATGATGTACATGTTAAGATATGTGATGCATGTATGCAAGTTCATGTTTGTATGAATTGAATAGATATGCATGTGCATATAATAGATGCATATGGATGCATGTGTACATGAGTGAAGTATATATATGCATGTAAAAGCAAATGCATGAAGTTAAAGTATAGTGATGCATGTATGTATATGAATTATGCATGTGAAATATAAAGTATATATACATAAGAGCATTTGCATAGACATATGAAAAAGCATGAGCATATTAGAATTAATGCATATGCGTACAAATATGAATATTAGTGTATGCATAAGTGTATGTATGCATGTGCATATCTATTTGAGTATGATGTGCACAAATGCATATGCATAAAAGTTAGGAACTAAGAAGTCTATGTATACATGTGTTAGAATAGGTTTGAGTTATGTATTGAATGTTAGATTAACAAATGAGTGTTTTACGTTAATTAAAAGGATACATATATTCTCTAATGTTGTTCTCCTGCAGATCATTGAGAAGAGATTTTGACGAGGATTGAAGAAGATTAGACGAGATTACGAGATTGAAGAAGCTTATGATTTTATTTAGAAATATAAATTTGTATAGGAATATTCTTTGGGGATTGTATTAGATCTTATTATAAGCTTTTGTATAGGTTTAGAATTGATCCTAAAGTTTTTTATATTTTCACTTTACGATTTAATTAAGTTTTTATATATTTCGCTTTCATATGTCTAAGAATTTAGCGTCAACGAGCGGATCTGTTACTGATAATAAAGAATTAGAAAACTTTTTTGTTATAGGAACGCTTCTACCACCTCCTATTGATAGTACGAATAGTAACGAAAGTGAAGGAATAGAAATAATTAAGGACCAAATAGTTGATGAGACTTTACATACGGTAGAATACGAGCGTAATGTATCCAGGGTTTTTCCTTTACTTTCTATAGTTTTACCGAAACCTGAGAATAAAGAGGATTTGTTTCCACCTAACTTAAAAAGAAATACTAAATCAAAACAAAACAAAAACGTAGTGGTTGATATAATTAAAGATACAATAACTAGGGAGGAAATAATTTTGCCTTCATATTTAGAAGCTTTAGCTAAGTATAGGAACGCACTTCCTTACGGCCCATAGTGTTCTATTTTTCATGAATTCAAATATTGCTTCCACTAGTAAAACCCCAATTAAAAAGAAAATAGATAACTCCTTCATTTAAAATACACTTTTACCTACACCATTAGAAAATAATACTGCTCAAATTAACAAAAACAAGGATAAAATAGAAGAAGTAGAAAAAGTGAAAGATCTTATTGTATCCGAAAAATTATACACTTCACCTGACGATTATAGAGTATCTAGATTTAAAACTTTTTTGTTCTATTGCTTTTCCTAAATCTAAATTAAAAATTGTATTATTGAAGAGAAGCCTAATCGAATTACTGAAGAGGAATTGATTTTTGCAGCATATCAAAATGCTAGGAATATACTTTCATAAGAATCTTAATTCTTAAACTAAATTTAAATATATTGAAAAAACCTCTAGCTTTAATTATCCATAAACTGAGAACTCAATCCAGAACCCGAAGCATACTAAGAAACACCCTACGTGTAGTCACATGGTTAGGTTAGCGTGAATCTATTTGATGAACGTCTCGCTCCCTTCACACCCCTCTATGACAACCTTGGTGAACCCGACGTGAAGCGTGATTATAGTGTGCTTAGGGTTTTCATTGTATTTTTTAGTTTTATTCTAAACAATTAACTTTATCTTCTTCTTGTATGCAGGAAAGTGAAGAAAGAAGCGGCAACGAAACGTGAAGATTTTGCTGCTTACCTTTTCCTTGGGTGTTCAGGGCTGGTCTTATGACCTGAGCACCTCCATGAGAAGAAGGATATCTAACTGGAGGAGCTTTGTCACTTCACCCCCCCCCCCCCCCATCAACATACAAGAAGATCAAGACTTTTTCACATTCACTTTTTAGACCTCTACATCAAGCAAATTTCAAGTAAGGTGTTTTTCAAGTTTCTTTTAGTTCATTCACATCACTAAAAACAAGAAGGTTGTTTTCATTTGCATTAGGAATTAGGCACTTTCATATTTGCATTGAAAGAGCATTGCAAAATTTCTTTTTAGAAAAGATAGTTTTAAACATTTAAACATCTTCATAATAGATTTTAGGAAAGTTTGATAAAAAGATTATTTTTTCAGCACTGAAAAGAAAGATTTTATTTTGAAACAGAAAGATTGTTTGTTTTATTCTATTTTATAAAAAGAAATTTATAGCATTAAAAGGGTTTTAGATTTAAGATCTTGTGATTTAGAGTTATTGCTTTTTTCTTGTTTAATTCAAAATCAAAGAAAATATTATTAAGGAAATTAATAGTATTTTTTGTTAAACCAAAAGACTTAAATCAAGGAAAAATATTTTATAAAATTTATCTACTTTATTAGAGAAATCTTTTCAATTAAAAAAAAATGATTCAAGCTCTAAAAAGTTCTAAAAAATTAAAAAACTATAAAGTAAAAGAAAAATCTATTTATAAATTCAAAAGATCAAGTCAAAGAGATAAGTATAAGTTTAGAAAACAGAAAGATTTAAGAAAAGAAGTTAGAAATAGGAAAGCCTAGGACTAGGTAAAGCCAACATCCCTAGCTTTATCAACTAGCCATAGATTTAGGAAGTTTACAGAACAATTAGAACTTGCTATTAGGGATCTTTTACTCCATTCAAAGCCTTATCAAGAATGCAAAATCGAGGAGATGTTCAAAAATATGATGATTGAGAAGCAAGGAACACACACAGTCCAAGCCATTTTAAGAGAAAAAGGAAAATTCAGTGGCTTAAACATCACAGAATACCTGGATGCATTTCAAGAGCAAGTGCAAATCCAGGTTTTACCTGATGATGTTTTAGTCAAAATATTTTGGCCGTGTTGTTTCTAGTTCAATTCTAAAAAGTATACAAGAGCACGCCAACAAGACTTGGGAAGAATTTAGAAAAGAATTACATAAGATGTTCTATCTTGAGGTTTTTAGCCAGCACAGTCGGGAAGGATTTTTGTGTTGGATAAACTCTGTTAAGAGCAATGAATCCTTAACTCATCTTCACGGTGAGTTTATGAGACGTTTAGCTCAGCTCCCTAAAGATGATAGAAATGGAATAAATCTAGATGCAATTATATATTTCCTTAAGATACTTAGTCCTGAGGATAGGGCTGAAGTTGAGAGAGGTATACAAGAGCCAGGAAAAAGGTATGGGTTGATTGAAGACTGGGAAAAAGTCAAAAAAGAAATAGAGGTTGTTGCTCAAATGAAGCAAAGGCAAACGGTTTTGTATGCTAGACCTAATGCTTCTCAGCCCAGGGAGATTCCTGCTGCAAGGCAAGCTGACATGCCAATGCCTACGACTACGGCTACAGCTAATAATTCAGTTGCCACTATAGCTCCGATAGAATTTCAACTGGATATTCTATGTAAGCAGATGGAGAATGTCATGAACATGCAGACATCTCCTTCAAAAGAGGTTTCCCAATTGAATAACAAGGTATACTCCATGAGCTTTAATGATCCAGGGGTTAGCAGTAGTGGTGCGCGGTAAGCACCACCCATACAACTAGTAATGCCTGAATACATTCCTCCTCTCCAGCCAGCTCCACAGTTTGTTGTGCAGCCACCCTTTCAAAGAAATAATGAAAAAAGAGGGGTTGGTGGAAAGCGATGTGTATTGTGTGATATTCAGGAGCACGCCACTTTTGCATGTGATGAATTAAAAAGCACGAAAGAAAATCAATTAGTTGTAGAAACTGATAGAAGATTGTGTGACTTTAGGTCACGTCTTCCTTTATCCGTCAATTGGGGCAACGGAAGAATGAAAAAGCTATATGTAAACTTAACATTCTCTAATGCAACTGCCAATACTTTAGCTGCTAGATTAGAGCTAGTCGATGATAGGCCTCTCTCTATGCCTAGTCAAAATCCTTATTCGATTGAGGCACTCGTACGAGCTAGAGATGAGATAATGTATAAAACCGCATGGAAATCTCTTGTAGATCAAGCCTCTGTTTTTTCTCACATTGCTAATGTTGAGGAAAAGCGGAGACGAGATGATATACATGATGATGTAGAAGAAGGTGATAGGAGGGTGACTAGGAGACAAACGAGAGAAGATGAGAAGAAAACTGATAAAAAGGTTCGATTTGAGGATTCAAATTTATCTAAAGAAGAGAAAAGAAAGATGATAAAGGAAGGTAAAAAGCCGATAGATGAAAATATTCAATCACAAGAAGGACAAAAGAAATATGAAAAAGAAAATTCTAAAACTGAAAATAAAGATGACCAAAAACAAAATGAACAAAAAGGGAAGAAGAAGGGTAGAAGAGATCCACATGCTATTATGATTTCCGAGTAAAGAAAAATGATGCTAGGGAGATTTTAAATGATATTCTTCTAAAAAGTCAAGTAACAATGTCTCTTGAACAAGTGTTTTCGATTGCAAAACCTGAGTTCAAGGACATTTTTATTTGACTAATTAGAAGGAGAAGTTTTCCATTGCCACAAGACGAGGATATGCAAGATGTGTTAGAGGAAACTCTAGCTATGAATGATGCAGTCACATTAAGTGAGAGTGATTATGAAGAGGATGAGGAATTTACAATGGGAAGCTTTATAGAAATTTTTTAGGACCTATACAGCCTGATGAAGAGATGTTAAAAAGTGAAAGTAAATTCAATTCTACCTTCTAGGCACGAGGCACACCAGAATAGGAGATGAGAAGGATTGTTGTTTAGCTCTGGCTCTCATTGACTCGGGGTCAGAGATAAACATTATTTCAAAGAAGCTTTTTGACAAATTTTAGATGGCCAATCGACAAAGAGCACGGCTAGAGGATAAGAACATCCAACAATGGCTTTGGCATTTTATTAGGTGCATGTGCGAATGTGCCTATAATGATAGGTGGCGTTCGAGAAGAGTTTCACTTCATACAAAGATAATTCATCATGCTCCAAGCTTGCTCATGTGAATAGAGCATATTTAAAACCTTGTGGACGTCATGGGTTCGAGACCCATTCCCACCATCTCCTATAATGATCTACACAAAATGTGTATAGTTTTGCTTGTTAATAAAAATCAATTCTTATTACGGATGTCGCTTGCCTTCGCGGATAAGAGATTACAATAGCGTTAAAGGCTGTGGGTCATTTTATCATGAAGAAGCTAATATAGACCTTAGGACTCTATCTCATAAACACGAGCATCAAAAAAACGTTGTGCTCGTGGGTACAACTAGGCCTCAAGCTCTATTGCATCGCGGGTTCGAATTCTAGACAAGGCCGGCAAACACATCCTTTTTTTCTCTCCGTCATCAGGAAATTATGCATTCAGATAATAACAAGATCTGTGATATACAGATATGATCGGTGCCCGTCTAATGGATAGAGCATCTGTCCTGCTTCAGGACGTCAAGGTTTCAAGACCCGCACTCTATGATTCCCTAGAAACTACATAGTCTTTTGCTTTTGATGGAGATCTCCTGTGGGCAATCTGCCGCTATAAAAGTAATTGAAGAACTAAATCCAATGCAAATGACCTCTGGGCTCGTGATGCGTGTTTGTTCAAACTCGCGGCTACCACAGACCATCATTGAACGTCGTTGTCGAGAAGTTGCAGACACACGGCTGGTGGATCAAGTCAACCACTAAATCCTTCGGCACACGCAGGGTGATTGAGACAATCTTGGGTGAATTAGGTATATTTTTCTTTATGTCTAGGGTAAATGGAATTCTAAATAACTGAAAAATCTAAGTATCTACTAGGCAAGCTTACCACTCTATACTTCTAAGGATCGTATGGTTGAGTTGCCCTATACCCTTCCATAGCTTCATGAGGAGAAGGTAAAATTAAGGTTTCCTCAGTTATGTTATCTTTTATGATTTTCTCTTCTTGGTTTTCAATATAGTGAGGTTGCGTATGTTTAATTAGAGGTGGTGGAAATGAATCTACACTATCTTGAGGTTTGGAAGATGCAATGGAAAATAACGTTAAAAATCTAGTAAGACAATGATCATAAGATTTGGAGATTAAAGATTCATGCGTAATTTTGTCCTTAACTACTTCTACTTCGACTTCTATAATTGCATTACTTTGAAATTCAACTGAATATTTTGAAGACATCGACAATGAAGATATGGAAATAGTAATTGAATTAATGCTAATAACAAGAATAGGTGTTTACAATGCTATAGATAAATCTTTCTAAATGATGAAATTTAGCTAAAATGGTGATAAATTCTAGTGATTCCTATACAAATAGCTTGATCAAAGATAATCTTCAATAGGTGTTTATAAGATTGATGGATCTCTGGATTGTTGAATTCTTCACTCTTTCGCAATGCTCTTTGGACACTTCTTCTTTTAATGTCTGAAAAGAAACATTAGTAAATATAAGTATACCTAAAAAAAAAATCATTTATTCTCAAACAATCATTCTAAAATATTCATACATATGTTACACATGCTTATATATTCATGCTAACATACACTTACTTGAATACTAATACATCCGACCGTATAGAGTTGGCCCTCCTTGTTGCATTTTCCAATTGTGATCCATAGCTTTTGATTTGGGAATAAGATAAATTTGATTGCACTCAGATAATTTCATCAGCCGTGCTTTGCCTCCATGGTTAGAACAACAACCTCATTCGGTGAGGTCACCGGTTCAAATCTTGAGCTGGCTGAGGTTTGGCAACTCCTTTTCTTGTTGTTTTCTGTCTACTTAGACCTACAAAATTCCATAGTCGACCTCGGCTCTGCCTCACATTCTCTGCACACCGCGCGAAAAAGCTAAGAATGATGTCGAAAATTGTAGAGGATAGCTTCAAGATCTCCATTGAAGCTTGTGTGATGAAAATGATGAGACCCCATCAAGGTCCCCATGGAAGCTCAACCTTGAGCTCTGATACCAATGCAAGAGAACTAAAATTTACTGCCACCACATGCTAGAGAGATGACTCTCCTCCCAAGCAAATGCCTCTATATATAGCTCTCTCTAGAGTACTGCCTTCTTGAGCAGGTCAATACTAGCCAGCCATGAGTCGGCCATGTAATCGGATGTGTGCCAAGTGTGCTACTTAACTCGAGTTAACTCAAGTGGATGTTTCTAGAAGGCTCTAGATCTCTTCGGGCAAAATACTCTCCCCATGTCCCCCATGGGGATTGAACCCAAGACCTCCTCCTTCACATCCTTGAGACTTAACCACTAAGCAAAGTGGATCACCCGACCTCCTAGTAAGTCTAAACTTGAGATCTTTGGTCATACACACGGATGAACAAACGGTGTCCGATTCCAGAACTATCTAAACTCTGACCCCTAGATCATTCTTTAGTAATTTGTTCAGAGATTACCATGGAGTATTGTTCGAAAGATAATTATTGTTGATAGGGGTATTTTTTGGTATTGACTTTGTGTATGAATATTACATGAGTAGGAAGTTAATGGGACAAAAAAGGAAATATATTATAGAGTTCCAGCGAATTGCTAAAAGGAAACATAGACATATAATATAAGTTGCAAGATGCATGCTCAACGAAATGAAGCTGCCACTAAACTATTGGGTTGAAACAATTAGTATGGTTGTTTATTTGATGAACAAGTGCACAATAGATGGAGTGCATAATTTAACTCCCAAGAAGGTTTATTTGGGTAAGAAACCTGACCTTACACATTTCAAAGTTTTTGGATGTATGTATTATGTTCACATTCCTCAAGAACTAAGGACATACATGGAGCCAAAGTAGGAAAAATATATTTTCATTGGATATTCATCGGAACAAAAATGATATAGGTGCTACAATCTAGTGACAAAGGAGCTACGAGTCTCACAAGTGTGGTATTTGATGAGCTAAGAACATGGTTTGGAGACAAAGGGAAAGAGAAGATTCTTGAAGAAGATTACGAAGTTGTTGGAGGTGCTATCCAAGAAGAATTTCAACAAATAGACACTCAAATGTCAAGTTGAGAAGCTTCTACATCAGATGGAGAAAGCTCAACATGGAAGGGAAGACTAAGGAATCGTTCCCCATCACCAACATCAGGTTATGAAAGAATTGAAGTTGAAAGTGCTGCCCAAAATATTGATTCAAATGCGAGTGAAGAAGAGTATGAAGAGGTGATTACACCAAAGGTAAAATTGAACCAATTGAAGAAGCAATATTGAAAAGGAAAAAGGGCAAGGTATACAATTCAAAAGCTGAGCTATGATAGTTTTATTGCAAAGCATTTTGCATATATGACACAGGTGGTCAGAGACAAAGAACCAAATGCATATGAAGAAGCATCTACACAAAAAGAATGGCAGCAAGCTATGCAAGAAGAGATAAAAGCTCTCAAGGATAGTCACACATGGGAGCTAGTTCCAAAGGTTGAAGGTATGAAGATTGTTCCAAATAAATGGGTGTTTAAAATAAAGAAAAATGTTGATGCTTCTCTAGCTAGGCACAAAGCGAGACTAGTAGCAAAAGTATTCAAGCAAACTCATGGCATTGACTTGAAGAGACTTTCAGCCCAATTGCAAAGCTGGGAAAAAATAGAACGTTGATTGTAGTGAGTGCAACAAGGAGATGACCATTGTACCAACTTGACATAAAAAATTCTTTTCTCAATGGTGAATTGCAAAAAGAGGTATACATGAGTCAACTGATTGGATTTGAGGATAAAAAGCATCCTGATTTTGTTTGAAGATTGAAGAAAGCTTTGTATGGGCTGAAGCAAGCACCACGTGCTTGGAACCAAAGATTGGTTGAGTACCTCACAAGGTGTGGGTATAGTCCAAGTAGTGCAAATCCTTCTCTCTCCATGAAGAAAGAAGATAGCAAGCAGGTATACATCTGCATATATGTTGATGATCTCATTATAATAGGAATTAATGTTGCAGGAATACGCTTTTGAATAACGTCTACATCCGTATGACCTCCTTAGCTACTTCCACAGGTCCTTTGTACTCGGCTTTAGTTGATGATAATGCTATTGTATGTTGTTTCTTTGAACACCAACTTACAAGCTTATGACCAATGTATATCATGTAACCATGAGTTGATCTTCCATCTTGATTACATAGCCAATCTGAGTTTAATATAATCCTTTCTTTGTGGTTCCTTTGATCACTCTTTGACCTGAAATCTAATGAGGATATTTTGGACAATGCATGAATTGTGATAAAACGCCCACTGCATAACTAAGATCGGGTCTTGTTAGTGTAGCATAAATCAAACTACCCACAAGAGATTGATACTTCCTCATATCTTTGTATTCTGCACCATCATATTATCTGAGCTTGTGATCAACTTGAAGTGGAGTTGAAACTTCTCTGCAATTTTCCATATCAAACTTCTTCAATACATCCAGAAGATACATTTCTTGTGATACATATATGCCATAATCTGTATAAGTGACTTCCATACCAAGAAACTATGATAACTTTCCTAGATCACTGATCTTGAATTCTTTCTCAAGTAATCTATTTACCTCCTTGATTCCTTCATGTGATGTACCTCTGATTATAATGTCATCGACATAAATATATATGTAGATTGTACCTTCATCTGTTCTTTTGATGAGTAGACTTGGATCTGCTTTTGAACTTTGATATCCAAGATCATTGAGATACTTCACCAGTCTATAGTTCCATGCTCTTGGAGCTTGCTTCAATATATAGAGTTCTCTTCTCAATCTGCAAACAAAATTTGGATATCTAGAATCTATAAGCCCTTGAGGTTGCTCCATGTATACCTCATCTCATATGTCTCCATTCAAGAATGTATTCTTTACATCTAGTTGACTCAAAAATGACCTAATCACTTATGTTAGAGATTAAGTTCTATAATCACTCCTTCACCATGTGTGAGCAAAGCTTGAGCAATGCTCCCTTGCACTCTTAAAGTAAAGAGTCTACCTTCTTTCTTACCACAAACAATCTGATTATATCCATTCTTCGGATCTTCAACAAATACCCCTTCATTTGTAAGCATGACTTGAAAACCTTTTTCAACTATCTATCCCACACTAGTGAAGTTTTCAGGTATTGTGGGAACATACAAAACATTGTTTAGAAAATTTGCTCCACTCTTGCATTTCACTTTTCCAATTGAATGTACAGTATGTCTTGTATTATCACCTATTTGAACTATATGACTAGAAATACCTTTTTCCAATTCTAACTTCAATTCTATGTTTCTTGACAAATGATTAGAAGATCTAGAGTCAATGTAAAATACATTTAGATCTTCTTAATCTGATGTGCTCATTGAATTCATCATTAATGATGTAGGACTTTCACTCTGTGTGTCATTTGCATAATTGTAGTAGGTGGTGTTGTAGGACTGATTATGCCCCCAACTTCTTCCTCCACCTCTACCATAGCCTCCTCTTTGATCTTGTCTACCTCTCTGAGGATACTCCTTCAAGACTTGCTCAAATGTTAGCATCAAACCAAGCAATTGATTCAAATCTGGAACATAATGATTCAAAGAAAGATCTATTGATAAGAACAAAGGTTTGCACCTTTCATCTCCTCTCAAACTTGTAAGTAATTGACCAACCAATCTGTGATCTTCAACATCTTCATCTATGGATCCAAGACTATCTACTAGATCCTTCATCTTAGTGACATAATCACTAATACTTTGACTTGGCTTCTTCTTGAATGTTGTAAAATCTGACCATAGGCTTGCTTTCCTTGCTTTGCTAGTACTTTGGAAATGATATTCCAATGCATTCCATATATCTTCAGCTGATTCCAATCCTCTGATGTGTGGAAGCAAATGATCTGAGATTGTATTGTAGATGTAAGCTTTTGCACTTGCATCCTTCTTCTACCAGTGCTCTAAAGCATCCACTTCCTCTTTCTTTGGTCGACTTTCATCTTCAAATATTGGCTTCTCTTCTTCAACTGTTATGTACACCATGAGATCCTTACTCAGAAGTAAGGCTTCATTCTCATTACCCATGCATGATAATTATCTCTATCGAGTTTGTCAATGTAGATATGATCTGCCATAACTCTTTCTTTCTGCTTCAACGTGTGAGTTTAAAGGCTAAAGAATAATACCTTTTGGATTTCCTTGTGTATGATTATACTTTCGAAGTAACCTTTTGATGCCTTGTGTCTTTGAATGCTTAAGCTTTCAACCTTTAATGAAAACTTTTCAAAACTTCTCATATCTTTGATGCCTTCTACTCTTTAGAACCTTTCTGCTATGATACCACTTGTCGATGTGTGAAACATCACAAGAAATGAATTAATGTGACTTTGCTTCTTCAGAAATTTCTTGTCACGGAAATGACATACCTTCACTCTTTTGCTTATTTCTCTTAGCACAGATATTCTTTCTTCAAGGTCTTTTTTTATGAACATAGAAGAGAAGAGCTTTCCAAGAAGCTATTACTCGCAAGAAACGGAGCAATACACATAAAGTTATGGCCTTCACAAGATCACCCTATATGAGCTACCGAAATTGGAAAACTTGGGAGTTTAAGTAAGAAACATATCCCTGTAATAAAATTCAATGTCTAGCATTGACTTGCAGCAAGAATTCCATGCCACACATGGAATTCATGTGTTTTAGGCCAATCTTTCAGCATCTGAACTAGTCTCTTGAACACAGACATGAAGTAAATAACTTTTATGTCACAATTCAATGTAAGGTATCGACTTCACGCTAAAATTCGATGTCAAGCATCGAGGTGCTCAGCAAACCTCATTTTTTTAAGAATATTTAACAACAGGTAAAACTCAAAGAATGAAAACAATTACTTATCAGCACAAACTCGATGTCAAGCATCGGGTTGCTTGGAAAACTTCAACTTTTGATATCATTACATAGTAGGCAAAGCATGAAGATGGAGGCGAGAATATCAAACATAAAACTTTACTTGGTTCTTCTAATAGCTATGGAAAACTCAGAAGTTTATAGGTGCTTTCTCACTCAGAGAAGCTCAAATATACTCTATCATACAAAATGAACTTTTTGTCACTCTAACTACCTCTCGTCTCTTTCTCATCACCGCGTTAGTTGACACAAACCAACTTATATAGGTTCTCTCAATCTTGTGATTTTTGAAAACTCTAGAACTAATGTTAAAACTAACTTTACAATTATAATACATGTGTGAAATTGTCCCTCACATAGGCATGTGCTTTTCTTCTTAGACTTTGACCTTCAACTTTATGTCCAATTTGTGATTGATTCTCCAACACTAGTGACTACCTATACAGGGGCAATATTAGTCACACTTTCATTACGTTTTAATACCAAACAAATGATATTGATTGGAGTGATCTTTTGCATGTTGGCTAGAGTTTTAGGACAATTTCTCAAGAGATTCCCTTTTCCATAATCAAGACAAAAGCCTTGGATCAATATAGGTTTACATTGTCTTGGCAAAGGAAGCATATAATCACATATGAAATGATCTCCTTGATATTTGTAGCAAGGTCCTCTAGGGGTTTGAGGTCTCATTTTCCTAAATTGGGGCCTAGGGTTTGGGTTTGTGTACATTATGTTGGAATACTCGGGCTCCAAATTAGGTTCTAATGGTGGTGCTTCATACAAATAGATCTCATTATGCTCAGGTGATTCCATGTAGTAAGTCAGTGGGCTATCTACATGGGTAGAGTCAAAACTTTGAGTGCTAGGGTCACTATCTAAGATCATTGGGGATGTTGGCACTATAATTCTATTTGAGTGTTCCTCTACCACTAAATATTTGACTCAAACTACATTGGTAGGAGGTGGTGGATGGTGACCGTTAACATGGGTTGAGGTCTCTATTGTGCTTGATAGTGTGAATGGTATGGTTGTGTACTAGAATATGGTATTTGATATTGGTTTTGATATCTATCTAGTTGTTGGTAAGATTGCTGCTAGTTTTGCCTAACTCCTTGTTTGTTGCAGGGACAATCCTTTCTAGTATGATTTGTGTATTTTCTTCAATAGTGCAATATTGAACATTTGAGACCCCTGAGTTCTGAGCTAGCAAGGGGAAAACATTGGCCATGAGGTCTCCTCCACAAATTTAGCAATGTTTTGTTGAGACCATTCTGGGGGTTTGTCTATTAGGTACTCCTAACTTTCGAGCTACTTGTTCTACCAATTCATCTATTGATGTAGAGGGTTTGGGGGTGAAAGTAGTAGAGCAATATGAATCCTTATAGAGTTTATAGATAGACATATGATCATAGCTTTGCACTCAATAGGCCATCTGATAACAGCGAAGCTTGCTTAGCATGAATAGGTAACTCTAGGATTAGACATCTTTCAATGTATTGTCTAAATTATATCCTGTTAATCTCATAGTTCCTTCGATGTCTACATGAAGCTATGGATAAATGAGAAGGTATTATGTGTGATCTTGCTTTTGGAGAACTCAACTATGAAAGTGTAAAATAGTTGAGTGATGCTCCTAAAATATTCTTGATGTAATGCCTGAAACCATGTCAGGGTTGTGTTATTTAATGTAAGTCAAAAAGCCTAGTATTGAGTGAATATATCATCAACCTATTTTGCTCCTAGTACTTGCTTAAACTTGGCTACATGATCTCTTTGTGTGCTCCTAGGAAGTGAGAAGATCCTGCTCCATGCTGACTATGATGATCAGTAGACTTGTGCAAGGGGAGGATTGGCTCACCCTGCCAAGTATAAGGATGTCTACTATGCTCTCTGACTAGAAACATCCTTTAAGAAGTATTATCCAAGTATCTAACCCTCCTTGCAACATCAAGATCCTTGAACTCATATATGATTACTTGTCTTTTCTAGTTTAAATTGCCAAACTGATTCTTCTGTCTCTTTGTTAACAATGAGTTTTATACTTTCGGTATCCAGAGGAATCAAGTCTAGAGATATGATTCTAGATAGGATTGATTTCCTCTATGCATTCTAGGCTCTCTTCCTAGGTTTCCTTGATCCAGGTCTCCTATTTTTGACTCACAGATGAATCAAGTTTGTAAATATGCAAATCCTAAAATTCCAATAGGTCTCTCCAAGCTAAAATACATCTTAGATTCATTGGTATTTGAACTCAAAACATAGGGGTAATAACTTAATTATTGAGCCCAAGACCTAGCAGTATGGTTGACACTAGGCTTAGAAGACCTGATGCTCTATCTATCAACTCTTCCTATGTGGCTACCTGACCTAAGCAATATGGTTGACACTAGCCATAGAAGATGTGATGCTCTATCTATTCGCTCTTCTTTGTATAAATTACATGTTCTTTTTAATTTTCTTTTTGATGTAAGATCTTGAATGTATAAATGCATCATCAAGAATAATTTAAGTTTGGAATTACTTTTCATTTGATCACTTGATTTAATTTTTTCCCCCAGGGCATTGCACAATTGTGCTCTATCTAGTATTGAACTTTGAGAAATTAGGGTTTCTTGAACTTGATTGATTCTTAATCATAGCCTAGATAATCAATACTAGTAAGTGCACTTAGCCTATGATAAAAATTTCCAATTTAGGAGGCTGATTTGGAAAGGTGGTTCCTAGATTTTAGGGGCTATTTTCTCACTATATAAGTAGCATATATTCTGACTTTTATTGAACCATCTTATTGGAGTTTTAGCTCATCTAGAGTAAGCACTAAGTGCTGGAGTTGTAATAAGCAAGCCCTTTGCTTAAGCTGGCCCATTGCTTGCTTGTTTTGTTTCTTTGAGTAGGCATATCTATGTGTGTGCGCAAGCAATGATGCAACTCTCTATCCCTTAGTTGTTAGCATTGGCTCTCCCCCCTCATGTATCCATTTGATCTAGCTATTGTCTTATTGGATAGCTATTGGAGTCTATTTTGATCTCACCAATTTTTTGGATTATTCTCTCAATCCACAGAAGCTCACTAGAGTTCTCTGCATGTGCTTTGAGAAAATCATTTTTGGTGCATAGAGGTCAAAAAAAGGATCCATATGGAGGTCATTCGTGCTGCATCATTGCATAGGGGTTGAAATACTTCCCCTAGAAATAGTATCAGAGCTTTTTGGCATCTTTGAGACATCCAATACAATCAATAGGACCTCTTGGAGCTGTCGATTCAATATTTTCATCAACAAAAACGTGTTGCAGGTAGCTCACATCGCGGGGAGCTATTCTATTCAAAGTTTCAAGTATGCAAGGTGTCCATCTAAGCAAAGCTTTGGATTAAGGTAACTTTAGAGCCTCATTTGCATTTTACACGCATTGGAGCATTAGCCAAGGGCTAGATCAAGTAGTCAATACTAGAGATAGGAGACTTCAACACTCAAATTGAAAGTTAGACAAGGGGAAATATCAACCATGAAGATTTAGGCTCTCCAACTACCTTACGGGTGGAAGCAAACCAAGACCTAGGTTGGATGAAAATCCAACCAATGACTAGCCAAGGGCCCTTAGGGAATGAAATGAAAGAGACAAGAGGGTTATCTTTATCCCTTCCCAACACATTAGCAATAGCATGATTGGGCATATCCAATAATTGGGTCAAGAACGAAGGTATGGGAGACACTACTAGAGAGTTTTTATTCAAAAAGCACCAAAGCAAGGAAGATCCAACTTAAGAATGAGCTTAACAACCTTAGGAAAAGCTCAAGGAGTACCATAAATGACTACATACTTAACGTGAAGTAATTGTCAGACGCATTGGGATCCATTGGAAGCCACATAGACAATGACGATCTTGTGACTTATACTCTCAATGGTTTGATGGATGATGAGAAGTGGAAACCCTTTGTCAATTCCGTATATATAAGGGATAATCTTCTAGATTTTGAGCAATTGGTTGGTCTCATGGTCATAGAAGAGATGAACATAGGTGGAATTAACACAAAGGAATATTCTTCTCATTCTTTTTTCTTTTTCTTGTTCTTTTTTCTTTTTCTTTTTCTTTTTGAAGCAACCATTAATGTACTTCTTTTTCATTTATTTCTTTTTCTTTACACTTTTTTATTAAAGGGGAAAGGTCTAACTGCTAATCCGAGCTGAGGATCTAGAGACGTGCACTAGAAGGAGTCTGGATTTCACTTCCTAAATGTTTTCAGAACTTCGCACTACCTACTCATATAAAAGAAGTCCATCTGTCTACTGGGAGCTTCAAGTTAGAGTGTCCTATGTAGTTCCTTATAACGGCTATAGGGTACCTCATCCTACTCTCTCAAGTGCATACATCCCTACTAGCATCTCTAAGCACTTCTTATCGTAATTGAATACCTTCTTTTGTTTGCTCAAGACATCATGAAATGCAGGCATAATGTGCATATACAAAATAAAACAAAAAATGCATAAATCGAAAAAAAGTACATTCATGTGGTTTAACTTTCTTCATTAACATCAGCATCATCAACATCATTTCTCTCCTTGAATAATTTTCTTAAAGGAGTACCATCAAACTCCTGAAGCTCATATGTTCCATTATAAAACATGGACATCACTACATACTACCCAATCCATCTCTTTGTTAGTTTCTTCATAGCATCATAGTGAGTATTGAACATACTGTCATACACCAATACCCAATCATCTATCTCAATCTTATGTGGTCTAAATCAATGTTTATTGTCAAATTAAATTTTATTTCTCAACCTTCAATCCTTTATCTTTTGAACTACTTCTTTTAAGTTCTCGTTTTGCTCTGATTGTTTAATCCTTACTCATAAAAGCTCTTCCCTCATCATTCCATCATTCCATAGAAGTGTTATCGAGCTCAATATCTAACTCTGGATAGGGAAAACTAGCTTTTGATAGTACATCAGTTTAGCAGGCATAAAACCAGTGGACCGAGTGCACATTATCCTATCTTCCCAAAACAGGAATGAAAGATATCTAGTGAAAGAAAGTTGGAGAAGCTTAAAGAGGTTTGAAGAGTTGAGTTGTCAAGCGGTGAAGTTGGTCCAACAAACCAGCATACGACCAGCCCTAGCTCTTTGGATATGTGAAGTAAACCTTGTAATCTTGTGGTTAGTATACTAAAAACCAATAGATACTTTGGAACATCAACAAGAACAAATTGATGTACAATAGATAACTTGCACCTTGACTAGCTCAAAAAACCTTCTAAAAATGGACGGAAGTTTTAACTTCAAACACTAAGTATGAACTCTAAGAACTGCTTGTGTGTCATGGAATGTAGAGTGAGTGGAGGATTGTCTCCCATCATGCTCTATAACAAAAGAAATCAAATAATTAGCATATGATAATAAAGATAATATAGAGAAATGGTAGTGTACAAAAGAAGATAGCAGAAATGTCACGTACAATAATCTCATCCCATAACATGCATCACACTTCCACAAGTGGTGCAAGGTATACATCCATGTTTTTTACCTTATACTTACCTGGATAAGATCTAATCATAAATTACCTTTCTTTGTGGCCAACCATGGTGGGATGTTAAAATTTTCCAAACATATAGGCCATGTGCTCCATGAAGAGCTACGTAAACCAAATGGATTTACTCCATCCATAACTAAGCCTAGACATATGTTTTGAGGCTCACTAGCAAACTCTCGCCACTTACTATCTATGTGTTTCCAAACATCAGAGTTAGCAAGCACTCGCATTACACCATCTATAGACGTGCTCTTTGCATGCCATGACATTAACGCAGCTATAGATTTCCATCTAAACATGTTCTTAATCCAGGGAATGATAGGACAGTGGCGAAGAACCTTTGCGGGAATTCCTTTGCCTACAAGGTCTTCTCTAAATCTATTTGCTCCACACTTTGGACATATGTGGAGATGCTCAGACTCATTCACAAAGAGGATGCAATCATTCGGACAAGCATGAATCTTAGTTTAGTCCATTCCAATGGATTGTAAAAGTTTTTTTGCATCTCCACATGTTGGAGGCATGTCATTGCCTTCTAGCAAAAACTGATCTTTAAAAAGCATGCAATAAGCAATAAGAATGATATTAGTAAATAGAGTTATCTTGATATACCAATGAAAGTTTATTTCAAATCCACTTACCTCAACAATTCAGAGACACTACTATCTGACCACCCATTAATGGATTGCTGATTGAGCATCGCGAGTGACACACATAGTACATATATATTTGCTCCATTGTATAGTGGTAAACGAGCTAATCTTTGCATGTTTTTTTATTTTTCATGGACTTCTAATCCTGGAAATTCTTTTGTGTCCATGAAACTCACGACATCTTCTCCACCATCATGATCTTCGTACATCTCATAAAATGCTTCAAGCATTTCTTCCATGTGAATGCTATTAGTACCTTGTACTTCTAACACTTTTTTTGTTCTCTTTTTTGCGCGAGAGGTTAACAATGCAATGTCATTTGGATCCATTTGCTCACATGGGGGACCATGCAAATGGTAGCATAGGTTTTGTAGTCGACTTTTATCAAAGGATCCATACTCTCTAACATGTGTAGTACAAATCCGTCATTTCTGATAAATTTGATACTTGCAATGAGTGCAAGGACATGCCATTCTCTCCTCCGGATCTGGACTAGTCATCTGATACAATATGGACATTTTAGAGCATTTGATTTTTTATTATATCATCCTAATGACCTATTTTCTATATATCATAAAAAGCCTGAAAACCCTAAAACCCTAATGCTGTATATATATATATATATATATGTGTGTGTGTGTGTGTGTGTGTTATGTGTATATGTGTGTATGCATGTATAAATAGCTTAAAACACCTAATCCTATTATATATATATATATTTGATTCTATATTGTTTTTTCTTAATTTTTATAAATGTATATTTATATATGTTAATATTAATCTTTGGTAAGATCATTCTGTCTACTGCTGATCGTAGTTCTTTTACATTGTTGGATGCTTTATTTGTGTCACGGATTAAGAAGAATCTGCTATCAGTTTCAGCTTTAGCCAAGATTGGCTTGGTTGTGAAATTTATTGATGATAGATGTACAATTCATGATCTGTCAAATGGCAATGTCATTATTGCTTCTGGCATTTTATGTCGTAGGCTATATAAGCTCATAGACTATGAAAATTCTATGAATGATTTAGCATGTGTAGTACATGATTCTCTGGCTTTCTCAGATGGAAAGCTTTGGCATGCATGCTTTCGTCATATGAATTTGGCTAGTTTGCTACACCTATAGAAATTTGAAATGGTGTTCGCTCTACCAAATTTGAGGCACGTGGTAAACATGTCTATGAAGGTTGACATGTATAAGTCTAGGCTAGTTGCAAAGGGTTCTGCTGAAGAAAGAGGCATTGACTTTGATGAGACCTTTGCTCCTATATGCCTAATGACTACTGCATTTTTGAAAGGTGACTTGCAAGAAGAAGTGTATAGTTTTTAGCCCTATGGCTTTGTGCAAAAAGGGCATGAAAACCAAGTGTGCAGGTTGAAGAAGGCATTATATGGTTTGTAGCAAGCACCACATGCTTGATATGAAAAGATACATTCCTACCTGATTGCATATGGTTTTGAGAACACTCCAACTAAGAGCACATTATATGTAAAGCATGCAAATGATGTGCTTCCGATCAGTGTTGTGTATGTTGATGACATGCTATCACTATTCCTCATGAGAATCATATCGCTGATTTTAAGGCTGATCTTCATGCCTCATTTCAGATGTCAAATTTGGGGCATTTGCATCATTATTTCGGCATTCAATTTATGCATGTTGATGGTGGAATAGCCTTGTGTCAAACAAAATATATTGACACATTATTGTAGCTACCCACATTGTTTTTGGTTGTCACAGGGAAACCCACTCAGCTCATGATTTTGTGTGATGAACGTTTAAAGGTAGGGAGGGAGATTTGGACAACTAAATCCGAAAAGGGTGCTTTGTTAGTTATTCCACCCTGAATCTAACAAAGGGTTTCCAACTGTGATATCAATACTTGTAATGAAATTATTATAGGATCTGAGTGTTCTTACCTGATCTATGTTTGGAGAGGATACCTCATTCATCATATTGAACTCTCAGCGTTTGGACCATGTAATCGATTTCATCTACAACATTGACAAAATCAGACAAAGCATGTAAAGAAGGTAAGAATTGTGGTTGTACATTCTCTAATGCTAGCGATTGTTCCATTATAATCTAATTGTTTTCCTCAGTAAGGCTACTTTGGGCATGAACATCTTTCATAGTCTAGTGTAACCTTCATAGAGTTTCCGTGTATGCCGGTTCACCTTCTTCTTCTTCTTTTTCGTCTTCTTCTTCTTCTTCTTCTTCTTCTTCTTCTTCTTCTTCCTCTTCTTTTTCTTCTTCTTCTCCTTCTTTGTCTTCTTCTATCTTTCCTGTGATCTTGCTATTTGTTGCTCGACTTCCTAATGAATGTGTCTTTCTTCCATCATGTGTTGTTGTTTCTTTTGCATCTTTCTCCTTTGTTTTGTTTCATATTTGGTTCCAAAATCCATGTCTACATCAGTCAATGCTACATCGTGAAGAAGGCGCTTGAAATCAAAAGTACCTAGCTCCTCTAATGTGGCAGGTACTTGGAATTCAAAATTTGTAGGCAGGGGTGGGGCCGATGGATGTATGGTGGAAGCCCCATCTATGATGTGTCTAGGAATGCAAATGATGAAGGGTTGCAAAGTCCTTTTCCCTGTTAGAGAGATTTTTGAAGTCATTATTGCACCTCTTAGTTGTGCATATGGAAGCATTCCTCTCATGCTTTTGAGTTGGGGTTCTGATGCTTTGTGACTTTTGAATAATCAAAGCATTGACTATGTCAGGGCTTTCTTGATCAATAGGGTAGGCACTTGTATATAACTTGTATGATGGCAGAATTTCCACTTAATATAGGCTTCCATATCCATCTTGCATTCCCCACATAAAGATGTTCAATGATCCAAATACGGAGGTTAAGTCTTAGCCCTATAGTTTCGTTGGAGTTTGGGGCCCCAGGATCGTTCCAATACTAAAACCTTTTGAGCATACACAACTTAATTGAAAAGATGATAAGTGAGATAAGGAAAGAAAGATCTTGAGACAAGGATAGGGAACCTAAGCTTGATGCTTACTTCACTAAAAATAATAGATGTCCAAATTACAACATGCGAGTACTACTCAACCATATAAAGTGGTGCACTCACCAATGGAAGAATAAGAAGATGATGATACAAAATTTAGATAATGTCGAAATAATCTAAGTGTGTGTGAAGTGAACGAAGCAACGAAGCTAACCTTATTCTCACAAAATAGCATAACAAAATTGTAAATCAACCACAAGGTTAACTAACAAAAGATAGTTACCATCACCTCGTAGAAGACTTCTTGTTGCGATGAGAGTAGCCTCTCCTTCACCAAAACTTCACCTCCTTCAAGTGAGAACACTCTGTCTTCAAGAAGATCTCCAAGCTCTACATCTTTGAGTGACTCAGTATACAATGACTATGTCCGCCTTATATAGTTTTCAAGAACCCTCCAAAAGCCAAAAGCTTAAAGGTACGATCGTAATCCATATCGTAATCCATGAAAAAACAAAAATGTAAACCTCCTTCGCTTTCTATATGCGATCATAGAAAAAACGTAAGTTTTATGCTTTTGGTTTTGTTTTCTTCTTGCTTTTTAAAAGATGGTTTCACACTATGAAGTTTTAGGTTCGCATGGACGAAGAATCATTGGACATTGATTCTAACAATCCCTCCTTCAATGTCACAATGGTACAAGCTTCAATAACCTGCAAATCTTCTCATGACTGTCTCTAGTCAATGCTTTGGTAAAAATATATGCAACATTCTCACTAGAAGGAACATAAACTAGCTCAATGTGCTTCTTAGCTATCTGATCTTGAATATAGTGGTAGTGTACCTCTATATGCTTTGTCCTTGCATGATGCACTGGATTCTTAGCTATAGCTATAGCACTCTGGCTATCTATAAATATCTGAATGGGTTGATGTACTCTTACATCAAGATAACTGAAAATCTTCTGCAACCATACGAACTCTAGAGTAGCTGTAAATGCTGCACGATATTCAGCTTCACACGATGAAGTCACAATAGTGGGTTGTCTCTTTGAATGCCATGAGATAAGACAATCTCCAAGATAGAAACAAAATCCACTCGTACTTCTTCTTGTGTCTCTATCACCTGCCCAATCAGAATCTAAAAATCCTTTTAGTAACAAATGTGTAGATTTCAAAAATTCCATAGCCAAATTTGAAGTTCCCTTCAAATAACGAAAGATCCGCTTTACTGCTTTCCAATGTAACACTATCGGATTCTGCATTAACCTTGATACTTGAGAAATTACAAACTATATATTAGGACGTGTATTACAAAGATATATCAAGCAACCCACTACTTGACTATATAGAGTAGCATCAAATGGCTCTGCATCTGCTACCATTTGTAAAGACATGTTCTGATCCATAGGTGTTTGCATAGGTTTAGAATCACCCATCTGAAACCTTTCCAAAAGTTTCTAAATGTACTTCTGTTGTGCCATGTAGATACACTCATCTCGAAACAGAAACTGAATCCCAAGATAGTAATTAAAATGCCTAAATCATTTATATCAAATGATTACTTCAATTCTTCTTTGAACATCTCCAAATCTTCATCTCTGGGACCTGTGACTATAATATCATCCACATAAATGATTGTTATAATCATCATACCTGTTTCAGCTTTGACATAAAGAGTTGGAGCCGCATTTGAGTTATGGAAACCAATGGATAAAAGATATGTAGGTATCTTTTCATACCATGCTCTAGGTGCCTGTTTTAAACCATACAAAGCTTTTATAAGCTTACACACTAAGTGTCCTTTAGCTGTCTCTTCAAAACCTTCTGGCTGCTGAATATACACATCCTCGTGTAAATCACCATTTAGAAAAGCAGTCTTGATGTCAAGTTGATATATATGCCAACCAAAATGTGCTGCTAGAGCAAGTATTGACCTAATAACAGTCATCCTAGACGTAGGAGCAAATGTCTCATCATAATCAATACCTTTTTGTTGTGCATATCCTTTGACAACCAACCTGGCCTTGTATCTATCAATAGTACCATCTGCTTTCCTTTTGATTTTGAAGATCCATTTTACACCTATAGCCTTCTTTCCTTCTAGTAACTCACATAGCTGCCAAGTTTGATTCTTATGAATAGAATCAATCTCTTCTTGCATAGCTTTTCTCCAAATAGGAATGTTAAGTGCATCTTTAACACACGCAGGTTCATCGTCAATAGTCGTAAGTGCCAAAAGATCATGAATATCAAAGTCTTCAGCAAAACTTATATGATCTTTTTGCTGTCTAGTTTGACTTCGTGTTCTTACATGATCTTGTTCTTGTTGTCTAGTCTGAATCCTTGTTCTTCCAGTAAAAGTCTTTATACCACTATCTTTCCAAGTCTGATATAACCACGTAGGTGTATCCTTGAATAGTGGTGAAACTCTTTCTGAACTTTCAGCTTCCACAGGTTCAAGAACTTGTCCTGCCGAGGTACTAGGACTTTCTTGAACTTTAACTTCTTCCATTTCTGGAATCAAAGTTTCTTGTGGAACTCACTCTGTAGAAGGTTGTGAAATTCCTCTTTTTTCAACTTTTTCTTGAATACTAGGAATTTTAACTCCCTCCTGATATGGCTGAACATGTACATCCAGAATCTTTCTAAAAATTCCATATTCATTTTCACTAATGAACTTTAGAATTTCTGCTTCTTTATCATAAACCTTATCTTCAGCAATATAAGCATTGTGTGAAAGAATAACTTCACCTATCTCTGGAACATAAAACCTGTATCCTTTACTCTCAAGAGGATATCCAATAAAAACAGATTTCTTTGCCTTTACATCTAGTTTGCCTCGATCCTTTTTCTCAATATGTATAAGAAAGTGATCCAAACACTTTGCAGTGACTCACATTAGGTTCTCTACCATAATAAGCTTCATACGGTGGGATTACCTTTAAAGCTTTTGTAGGTGACCTATTCTAAATGTGATTAGTTGTATGTATTGCATCAAACCAGAATTTAGGTAAAAGCCTCTTGGATGCCATCATGCTCCACATCATTTCAACAAGTACTCTATTCTTTCTTTCTGCAACACCATTTTGTTGAGGTGTATAAGCAATAGTAAGGTGTCGAGTAATACCTTTCTTATCAAGAAATGTCTCGAACTCATTTGACAAGTATTCTCCACCTCTATCACTTCAGAGAATCTAGACAGTTTCCTGACTTTCATTTTCAACCATAGCTAAAATTTCTTGAACATAGGAAAGACTTCTGACTTGAACTTAAGACCATAGATCCATGAATATCTTGTAAAATCATCAACGAATAGAACAAAATACCTAAAACCCTGAATAGAGTCTGCTCTCATTGGACCATTCACATCTGAATGAATAATCTGCAATTTCTTGGTAGCTGTAATATGTTTCTTGAAAGGTAGTTTATGCATCTTACCTTCAAGACAACCTTCACATATATTTGAATCATTAGGTAGCTTGAATGAGGGTAAACTCTCAACCATACCTATGTCTTTGATATTCTTCAGAGCTCCAAAACTGATATGTCCAAATCTTTCATGCCATAGCTTCATATCTTCCACCGGTGACGAAGATTTGACTGCATATGCCTAACTGATTTTTGACAAAACAAAGACCCCTCCTTTATGCTCACCTTGTAAAAGACACTTGTCTTCTTTATGTGATAAGATCTTACAAAGATCTTTCTCAAATAAAACTTTAAAACCATCACTTAAAAATGTAGATATAGATAGCAGATTCTTCTTCATTTCATGTACATAAAGGACATCTGAAATTTGAAAAACACAACCTTCTCTTGACATTAGGGTTACTCTACCTATTCCCACAACATAAAAATCATTGCCATCTGCAATAGTAACTCTTCTACCTGAAGAATAGGAAAGAGAAGAAAATACATCTCTACAACTTGTCATATGCTTTGTAGCACCTGAGTCGAATATCCAAGGTCTTGTTGAAAGAACTTGTAAAGCTGCTTGATCAAAAGCTACTTCCTCAATGGTGATACAGGCATAAGAATCACCTTGAGATCCCTTTTTTATCATCTTCTGCGACATTACTTGATGCCTTTTTCTTTTCTATTGCAATCCTTCTATAACATTCTGACTTAATATGTCCATGTTTCTTGCAAAAAGAACATATTTTTACCTTCTTCTTAGAAGAATTCTCTTTAGATGTCGTAGATACAGAATCTGAAGTAGAAGGTGAGAGGGACCTACTTTCCTTCTTAGATTGTTTTTCCTTCTTCTCATCCTTCTTCTTCTTTTGACCCTTTGATGAAGATGAAAGTGCTTCTTCATTCTCTTCCATTCCCTTCAAATGATCTTCATCTTGAAGCAACAAGAACTCTAACTCTTCAAATGTAACCTCTCTATCTCTTGTGGTAAGGGTAAGAGTGATTATGAAAGATGGTTATGAAATAGGAAATGAATTAATTAGCATATTTACCATTTCTTCATCTGATATCTCAACTCCTACATTCAGAAGTTGATCTCTCAAGTCAACGAGTCTCGTAATGTGGGTTTGAATTGACTCACCAGCCTTCATCCTTGTATTTGCTAGTTGTCTCCTTAAGTGAGCTTTCCTTGCAGGATTTCTGCTCTGAAAAAGATTCTCAAGCTTCAACCAAGCTTGAATAGAACTTCTGCAAGATCTGATCTGTGGTAGAATATGCTTTTTGACACTCATTGCTATGAATGAAAGTGCTAAAGCATATCTAGCATCCCATCTTGCCTGATCTTCAGTAGGAGGAACTCTAGGTAAAGACCTATGTCGAAGTGGTTACCTCTTCTTCAGTTGGTTCTGTAATAGTAATTCTAGTACCTCTTGAAGCTGTGGTAGACCCTTGTTCGCCTTCTCATCTTGGTCTTGTTAAGGATCCATTGAAGATACTCCATAAATCCTTTGTCACTAACATATTCATCATCATGAAACTCCACATGGGATAATTAGAAGATCCATCCAACTTGTCTTCAATCTCAATTCTAATCTCACTCATCTTATCTTAAGTGTGTATGTCAATTATGTAGCTCTCATACCAAGCAATTATGCTCTGATACCAAGTGTTGGAATTTGGGGCCCGAGGATCATTCCAATAATAAAACCTTTTGAGCATACACAACTTAATTGACAAGATGATAAGTGAGATAGAGAAAGAAAGATCTTGAGACAAGGATAGGGAACGTAAGCTGGATGCTTACTTCACTAAAAATAATAGATGTCCAAATTACAACATGGGAGTACTACTCAACCATATAAAGTGGTGCACTCACTAATGGAAGAATAAGAAGATGATGATACAAAATTTAGATTATGTTAAATAATCTAAGTGTGTGTGAAGTGAACGAAGCAACGAAACTAACCTTATTCTCACAAAATAGCGTAACAAAATTGTAAATCGACCACAAGGTTAACTAACAAAAGATAGTTACCACCACCTCGTAGAAGACTTCTTGCTGCGATGAGAGTAGCCTTTCTTTCACCAAAACTTCACCTCCTTCATGTGAGAACACTCTGTCTTCAAGAAGATCTCCAAGCTCTAGATCTTTGAGTGAGTGAGTATACAATGAGTATGTCCTCCTTATATAGTTTTCAAGAACCCTCCAAAAGCCAAAAGCTTAAAGCTATGATCGTAATCCATATCGTAATCCATGAAAAAACAAAAATGTAGACCTCCTTCGCTTTCTATATGCGATCATAAAAAAAAACGTAAGTTTTATGCTTTTGGTTTTGTTTTCTTTTTGCTTTTTAAAAGATGGTTTCACACTATGAAGTTTTAGGTTCGCATGGACGAAGAATCATTGGACATTGATTCTAACAATCCCTCCTTCAATGTCACAATGGTACAAGCTTGAGTAACCTGCAAATCTTCTCATGACTATCTCTAGTCAATGCTTTGGTAAAAATATATGCAACATTCTCACTAGAATGAACATAAACTAGCTCAATGTGCTTCTTAGCTATCTCCTCTTGAATATAGTGGTAGTGTACCTCTATATGCTTTGTCCTTGCATGATGCACTCGATTCTTAGCTATAGCTATAGCACTCTGGCTATTTGTGAATATATGAATGGGTTGATGTACTCTTACATCTAGATAACTGAAAATCTTCTGCAACCATACGAACTCTAGAGTAGCTTTAAATGCTGCACGATATTCAGCTTCACATGATGAAGTGGCAATAGTGGGTTGTCTCTTTGAATGCCATGAGATAAGACAATCTCCAAGATAAAAACAAAATCCACTAGTACTTCTTCTTGTGTCTCTATCACCTGCCCAATCAGAATCTAAAAATCCTTTTAGTAACAAATCTGTAGATTTCAAAAATTCCATAGCCAAATTTGAAGTTCCCTTCAAATAACGAAAGATCCGCTTTACTGCTTTCCAATGTAACAGTGTCCGATTCTGCATGAACCTTGATACTTGAGAAACTGCAAACTGTATATTAGGACGTGTATTACAAAGATATATCAAGCAACCCACTGCTTGACTATATAGAGTAGCATCAAATGGCTCTGCATCTGCTACCATTTGTAAAGACATGTTCTGATCCATAGGTGTTTGCATAGGTTTAGAATCACCCATCTGAAACCTTTCCAAAAGTTTCTCAATGTACTTCTATTGTGCCATGTAGATACACTCATCTCGAAACAGAAACTAAATCCCAAGATAGTAATGTAAAATGCCTAAATCATTTATATCAAATGTTTACTTCAATTCTTCTTTGAACATCTCCAAATCTTCATCTCTGAGACTTGTGACTATAATATCATCCACATAAATGATTGCTATAATCATCATACCTGTTTCAGCTTTGACATAAAGAGTTGGAGCCGCATTTGAGTTATGGAAACCAATGGATAAAAGATATGTAGGTATCTTTTCATACCATGCTCTAGGTGCTTGTTTTAAACCATACAAAGCTTTTATAAGCTTACACACTAAGTGTTCTTTACATATCTCTTCAAAACCTTCTGGCTGCTGAATATACGCATCCTCGTGTAAATCACCATTTAGAAAAGCAGTCTTGATGTCAACTTGATATATATGCCAACCAAAATGTGCTGCTAGAGCAAGTATTGACCTAATAACAGTCATCCTAGACGTAGGAGCAAATGTCTCATCATAATCAATACCTTTTTGTTGTGCATATCCTTTGACAACCAACCTGGCCTTGTATCTATCAATAATACCATCTGCTTTCCTTTTGATTTTGAAGATCCATTTTACACCCATAGCCTTCTTTCCTTCTGGTAACTCATAGCTGCTAAGTTTGATTCTTACGAATAGAATCAATCTCTTCTTGCATAGCTTTTCTCCAAATAGGAATGTTAAGTGCATCTTTAACACACGCAGGTTCATCTTCAATAGTCGTAAGTGCCAAAATATCATGAATATCAAAGTCTTCAGCAAAACTTATATGATCTTTTTGCTGTCTAGTTTGACTTCGTGTTCTTACATGATCTTGTTCTTGTTTTCTAGTCTGAATCCTTGTTCTTCCAGTAAAAGTCTTTATACCACTATCTTTCCAAGTCTGATATAACCACGTAGCTGTATCCTTGAATAGTGGTGAAACTCTTTCTGAACTTTTAGCTTCCACAGGTTCTGGAACTTGTCCTGCCGAGGTACTAGGACTTTCTCGAACTTTAACTTCTTCCATTTCTGGAATCAAAGTTTCTTGTGGAACTTACTCTGTAGAAGGTTGTGAAATTCCTCTTTTTTCAACTTTTTCTTGAATACTAGGAATTTTAACTCCCTCCTGATATGGCTGAACATGTACATCCAGAATCTTTCTAAAAATTCCATATTCATTTTCACTAATGAACTCCGGAATTTTTGCTTCTTTATCATATACCTTATCTTCAACAATATAAGCATTACGTGAAAGAATAACTTCACCTGTCTCCGGAACATAAAACCTGTATCCTTTACTCTCAACAGGATATCCAATAAAAACAACTTTCTTTGCATTTACATCTAGTTTGCCTCGATCCTTTTTCTCAAAATGTACATAAGAAAGTGATCCAAAAACTTTGAAGTAACTCACATTAGGTTTTCTACCATAATAAGCTTCATACGATGTGATTACCTTTAAAGCTTTTGTAGATGACCTATTCAAAATGTGATTAGTTGTATGTATTGCATCAAACTAGAATTTTGGTGAAAGCCTCTTGGATGCCATCATGCTCCGCAACATTTCAACAAGTACTCTATTCTTTCTTTCTGCAACACCATTTTGTTGAGGTGTATAAGAAATAGTAAGGTGTCGAGTAATACCTTTCTCATCCAGAAATGTCTGGAACTCATTTGAAAAGAATTCTCCACCTCTATCACTTCTGAGAATCTAGACAGTTTCTTGACTTTCATTTTCAACCATAGCTACAAATTTCTTGAACATAGGAAAGACTTCTCACTTCGACTTAAGACCATAGATCCATGAATATCTTGTAAAATCATCAACGAATAGAACAAAATACCTAAAACCCTGAATAGAGTCTGCTCTCATTGGACCATTGACATCTGAATGAATAATCTGCAATTTCTTGGTAGCTGTAATATGTTTCTTGAAAGGTAGTTTATGCATCTTACCTTCAAGACAACCTTCAGATATATTTGAATCATTAGGTAGCTTGAATGAGGGTAAACTCTCAACCATACCTATGTCTGATATTCTTGAGAGCTCCAAAACTGATGTGTCCAAATCTTTCATGCCATAGCTTCATATCTTCCACTGGTGACGAAGATTTGACTGCATATGCCTAACTGATTTTTGACAAAACAAGACCCCTCCGGTCATGTTGGTTAAAGGACATCGAAGCAAATATGTGGGAATCTGAGTGTGCTTGGAATTCCAAATGTGTCCAAGAAACACATGATATACAAATGTGGAGTATGCCAATTTGGCAAATAACATAGGCAACCATTCAACAAAAGAGGATACATGTATGAAGAATACTTGGAGCTTGTGCACACAAATGTGTGGGGTCCTAGTAGAGAACCATCAATCTTAGGGTCAAGGTATTATGTTTCATTCATGGATGACTATATTAGATGGACAATACTTTACTTTATGAAGCATAAATATGAAGTCTTCACTTGTTTCAAGAAGTATTTGGCATTAGTTCAGAATCAAATAGGTAGAAGCTTGAAAAGGCTCAGATCTGATGGAGGTAGTGAGTATTTCTAACATGAGTTTGACTCCTTCTAACAAGAGAGAGGCATAAAGAGAGAGATTACAACAAGGTACACTACTGAACAAAATGGAGTGGCAGAGAGAAGAAATCGATTAATAGTTGAAGCTGCAACATCAATATTAAATGAGAAAAAACTTCAAAATTACTTATGGGTAGAGGTTGTTTCCATAGCCACTTACCTAATTAAGACTCTTCCATCCAATCCTCTGGATGGAATGACACCTTATGAGGCGTGGAATGGTAGGAGACCTTCTTTTGATCTTTGGGTGCATTGTTTATGCACACATACCGTCACGGATTAGAGGAAAGCTTGATCCAAAAGCTAAAAGATGCATATTCATTGGTTATGGCCAAAATAAAAAAGGATATAGGTTGTATAATCCCCCTAACAAAGGATTCATAGTTATTAGGGATGTGTTATTTGATTAAAATAACTCCTTAAATGACAATAGTTACGCAATATAACACAGGAGCAATAGCAGAGAAGATAACAGATAGAGGAGAATCTCAATAATTTTCTACTAGCAGCAAGTACAAAGATGATGGCGTTGTCCACCCGTGGGCTCTCAAGGTAGAGCTTAAATGGTGATCTAGACAACTCTAGATAGGGAGATACAAGGTAGAGGTATGCTGGCTCAATTCGATATCTCAGGTAGTGCAGAAGTCATGTATATATAAGATCATGGGTGGCCTTCCATGGACGGCTTTACATGGGTGAAAGCGCTGTCAGCGCGAAAGCGACGGTCGGTGGATCGGGCCAACCGCCGAAAATACGGCGCACGCCGGGTGCTTGGAGCAAGCTTAGGTAATTGGAAACTCATGAAAACTCAAAGAAGTAAATTAGATCGGAAGCTTGTGGAACATATCTATTTTGAAATGTGCAAAGGCACCTTTCTAATGTTTTATCATAATACTCATGAAGAAAGTAAATGTAGAACAAGTTTTTGCAATTAATAATTCGAATATTGTCTTAACATACTTCGTACTCGAAACAAAATAAAAGAAATATACATGCACTAACAACTAGAAAACTTTAATTATAGCACATGAAATGTTTTTCACAACAATTCAAATCGTCTAAAAGAAAACAAGCTCTATAATCATACATTTTGTAACCTTCAGCATTTAGATGAGTCGTAGGGATATCATGCTAATTTGTAGATGATAAGCTATCATGAAAGTTTAATGAAGTATTTTTATCACAAGAAAACACTATTATTGTTTTGTAACAGCACACTGAGTTTGAAAGTCAAGCGTTGCCAAGAAAGACTTTCATACCATATTCATCAAGTTATATTTATATATATATAGTTTTCCACCAAAATATATTCTCACCACATAGATGGCATCCAAGTTATATCTGCAAAGGGTTTTCACAAAGTAACAGAGGTAATTTACAGCCGTATTTGCGAGGCTATGATTTACACATAGCTCTATGAGCCTTTACGTAAGAAAGAATTGTACAATCAAGTCGGAAATCATTAAGCTCATAAAGAAGTGCAAAGTCAAAACTTAATTTTTACTAGATTAAATGAAAACGTTGGTAGCAATAATTAGACACAAGATTTTGATTATAGCACGAATACTTATACAGGTATATCTTCTCAACATTGGATACTGAAAAATGTGCTTGCTGCAGAACATGCATAGAATACCATAAGTGTAAACATATTCTCTTTGTAAGGATCAATTGTAACACTAAACCTGAATGTAACCATTTTGTATAATGGAAATTACTCACTTATTGTACTATAACTGTATTTTGATGAGCAATTCTTTCATTGCGCTAAACATCAACTGTCACCCGACTATGAAGATGAGCTATACCATATGGAAGAGAGTCTGCAAGCAATTACATGAAGAGATCTCTAGGAGGTCTGGTAAGTCATATCTGGCGAGGACACTGTGTTGGAAGTGCAGGAAGTACTTGAACTAATGATTTACATTACTTTGACAAACACCTTTAACATTGTATCAAGTAAAACTTAATCAATTTTGCAACATGGAAATGTTGAGTTCTCTTTCGAATCGTTCTTCCATAACAAGTACAGACCAAAGAAAGAAGCAAGTACAGGACTGTCATGGACAGTTCTTTTAACAAATTATCTTAAAACCTGCTGGCTTAGAATAGATTGAGATTGGATGTAATTAGCGCTAGAAAAAAAACAATCTTCTATGTCATATTATTCTTGGTAAAATTCACTAATTGGAGAAACATCTGAATCAAAAGTTTTCAGAACAACGCATATAAATCTGAATAGAACTTAACGGATGCATAGACTATAGGTTATTGCTATAAATATCACGCCAAGTGGAAGAGACTATCTGTCGCAATGATTAGAGTGGTTGCGCAATGAAATAATCACTTACAAATGATTAGCTGAACAAATAGTATAAATGCAATCGTTATAATCATGATAGTCTACTACTGAGACAGAGCAGTCAGGTGCCAAAACGGATGTAGTCGTAAGGTCTTCAAAGCTTTGAGAAAAATAGAATCAACATTCTTATTAGAAACGAACAGACTTGCTGATTTTATTTCAGTCGCAACATTGGAGAATAGTGCAAATTTTTCAATGATCATTAACAGAGAATTGATTCAACTAGTTATTGTCACATCAACGTGAAAGTGGCAGATCAGGTCATATAGTGTTTCATTAGAATATACCTTCTGTGTCAATGAAAATCAGAACTTGATCGTTTCTTTCGTCACCGTCCATCTCCAGGCATTCCTCTCGTTCCAATTCTATCCGATCTGTGTTGCTGATACTCTCCACCCTACGATGGTTGTCATCCAATCTACTATTATTAATGGCATCTGCCATATGATTCAGTTATCAATGGAGTCAAAAACTGTAGTGACACATGCGCCACTTAGTTTTGCATTATCCTTTTGCAATTATACTGTTAACACTGACCTGTAATAATTTTATTCGACTTTGCAAACACGATAACAACAAAATCTATCTACTGTGAGGATCGATCAACACAAGATTAATAAATTCATTCTTGTCAGCATGCGTTCAAATCATCTCTATCAATATCGTATGTATGGCCTTTGTTTACGCTTCAAATTCTACTTGCACAATATAAATATATGTAATGCTCTAATTTCAAGGAAGCATGTCCATTAACATTCATGAAATATATGTAATGCTCTAATTTCAAGGAAGCATGTCCATTAACATTCATGAAATTATCAAAAGTTGGTGTACAACGCTATCATCAGACTCCTGCATATAAACCATGGGAAAAGTATCCTCTTCTTCGATAACGTTATGATTTGAGATACTTGAATATAGATCAACAAGAAGCTCTTGCGCATCTGTCAGATTCCGCTTGTTCCCTCTATTCCTCTGATCAAACTACATCTGTACATCTACGCTAACTTAATGAATGTAAATACTGACCATAAAAAGTTACAGACTTCTTCTTTTGATTGATGTTAAACAGAGATGGATTCCTCAGCTCAACGCAGATTCCAATATGCAGTTTGTGCTCTGCACAATTTTGCAATCGTCTTGGCCTTGTCTCCCTGCTTCCTTTCTCATCCTTCCATAATCGATTGCTCTTTAATGCTCCAGTTCTTGTCGATAGATAGTGCCAGGAAGTCGTTACTCCAAAAAAACTTCAGCGTCTAGGTCCTTCACTCCTTGAGGATGCCGAATTCTTGTAGACTAATTCAGAGTTACCCCTCACCCCTCAGATGCCCGTTTCCGAACGTGTAAATGGCCTTCTTTCTCATGCATCTGCTGCATGCGCAAAAACTTTTTTCCATGCAATTCTACCACACATCTCCCGTGGGAAGTTGCCACCATCTGTTATCGACACACTTCCTTCGAGAACCATCCGTCTTCTGAACCTTATCGTCACATGTTCACTTGGCGGAAGAGGCAAACTGGGAATACGTGCTTGCCCCAAATGGTTCGATAGCAGTTTATATAAAAAAATAATCTTCATTTAGTATTCAAACAAAAACTCAAATGATGTTGATCACCACTCCCTATGTCAAAGGGTATGAAACACTAGGTACGTTGAATTGTTGGGCTCATTTAAATGTGTCGTAAAAAACCCATTTCATGTGCTCAAAATTGTCTGCATCGAATGATTCCCTAGATCTTTCTTGACCCCATTGAATAATGTGAACATATGCAATGCACCTCAAATCTCTGGAGGGGTGCAAAAGATGAAGCTCGTTTAAGTCTGTTAATGAAAAACACTCGAAATGTGGATAATATTCATCAGTCTTTCATCCTTTAACTAGCACCAAGAGTTTAATCAAGACATAATAGTAGAGATGAATATCTCTACGACAGCGCGTGGACGGCCATCGCCCGTGTAATTGCCATACATGGCTTAGGCCGGTTGAACCAACCTAACAAATATAAATGAGTTTTGACTCGATAGGGAATATTCCATGGAATATTCCCTTTACCATCGCACTAGGGGCACTGCCCCTGGACCCCCACTAAGGGGCCCACTGGTTCCCTGGGACCCTGTAGCTAGGGGGCCCGTGTGCCCCCTTGGACCCCCTAACCAGGGCTGCTCCCTGTTGCCCCGGACCCCACAATTGGGGACCGTGTTAACTCCCTTTCCTTACAATACCTTACATGGTCCAATATGACCTTCATCCAACATGCAAGTTGGGATTCCAATCAATTGGGTAATGCAAGCTTGGCTTCTCCTCATAATGGGGGCTGTTGATGTGCTAAACACCACAACAAATGAATTAATGTGACACTAGAACACCTCTATGGTCACCATTAACTCATTGCCACTCCAAATTTTGAGAAATGATAGTCTCAACTGACAACTTTGCTTCTACAGAAATTCTTTATCACTAAAATGACATACCTTCAGTGTCTTGCTAATTTCTCCTAGCACAAATATTATTTCTCCAAGATCCTTTGGGGAATGAAGATAGAAGAAATGAGCTTTCCAACAAGCTATTATTTGCAAGAAACAGATCTCTAGAACTCAAGTTATGGCCTTCACAAGATGACTATGTATAACTGCCAAAATTGGAAATTCTTCCTGTTATAGTAAAAAGCGTGTCTCTAAAAATGGAATGCGATGCCTAGCACCAACTTGCGACAAGAATTCAATGCGGAGCATCAACTTGGGGTGTTTTCAGCCACTTTTCAGCAGGGATTCGATGCCACTCATCGACTTCCCGCATAAAACCTTGATCTTTCAGATGCCAAAACAATAGATGATTTCATATATACTTAGAACATCACTTATCCTCTGGAATTTGATTCTAGGCATCAAGTTGCTCCAACAACATCATGATTTGCAAATACTTCAGCATTGAATGAAATAGATAAATGAGAATATGACTTATGAGCAAAGATTCGATGCCAGGCATCGAGTTCCTTGGAAAACTTGATCTTTTGAAATCATTTCACACAAGACAAACACTAGAGATGGAAGAAGAAGACTTATACACAGAACTTTAACTAGTTCTTGTCATAGCTATGGAAACTCTGAAGCTTATAGGTGCTTTCTCACTCAGAGAAGCCCGACTATATTCAGTCATACAAAAATGAACTCCTTCTCACATTCTATCACTCTCTTCCACTTCTCTCATCACGTGAGTTAATACAAACTAGCTTAGATAGATTTTCTCATTCTCGTGATTTTAAAAAACTTCTAGAACTAAAGTGAACTAACTTTACAAATATAATACACTTGTGAATTTGTCCCTTCACATAGGCATGTGATTTTCTTCTAAGGCTTTGACCTTCAAATATATGTCCAATTAGTGAGTGTTTCTCCAACAGCTCCGCCTCAATCACTAATTGACATTCTTTGTTTCTTCATATCATCTTCTTTCTTTTAGTCCTGCCATGCTTTTGAATCTGCTAGTCTTCACACAATCTAAGCTCTTTGTCATTATGTCTGCTATCTAATCTTTTGTAGAAATGTACTCCACTTCAATTTCTTTCTCCATTACCTTTTCTCTCAAGAAATGATAATGTATCCCTATATGTTTTGTTCTTGCATGAAATACTGGATTTGCTGCAAGATAAAGTGAACTCATATTTTCTCCATGTATTGTAGGTATACCTTGATCAATGCCCAAGCTTTTGAACAGTGTTTGCATCCATATGACCTCCTTAGCTGCTTCCACAAGTCCTTTGTACTCAGCTTCAGTTGATGATAATGCTACTGTATGTTGTTTCTTTGAACACCAACTTACAAGCTTATCACCAATGTATATCATGTAGCCATGAGTTGATCTTCTGTCTTCCTCTTACCTGCCCAGTCTGAGTCACTATAGGCTCTCAACTTCAAATTTGATGTAAAAGGATAATATAATCCTTCCTTTATAGTTCCTTTGATATATCTGAGAACTCTTTGACCTGCAATCCAATGTGGGTCCTTTGGACAATGCATGAATTGTGAAAAAACTCCCACTGCATAACTAAGATCAAGTCTTTTTAGTGTAGCATAGATCAAACTACCCACAAGAGATTGATACTTCCTC
Source organism: Ceratopteris richardii (assembly GCA_020310875.1). Taxonomy (NCBI): domain Eukaryota; kingdom Viridiplantae; phylum Streptophyta; class Polypodiopsida; order Polypodiales; family Pteridaceae; genus Ceratopteris; species Ceratopteris richardii. The sequence goes on along the minus strand of CM035407.1, from coordinate 115,466,286 downwards.
ATATCTTTGTATTCAGCACCATCATATTTACAGAGCTTGTGATTAGCTTCAAGTGGATTTGAAGCTTCTCTACAATTTTCCATATCAAACTTCTTCAATAGATTCAGAAGATATCTTTCTTCTGATACATATATGCCATGATCTGTATAAGTGACTTCCATTCCAAGAAAGTATGATAACTTTCCTAGATCACTAATCTTGAATTCTTTCTCAAGTAATCTCTTTACCTCCTTGATTCCTTCATCTAAAGTACTTGCGATTATAATGTCATCTACATAAATACAAATGTAGATTGTACCTTCCTCTTCTCTTTTGATGAGTAGACTTGGATCTGCTTTTGAACTTTGATATCCAAGATCATTGAGATACTTCACCAGTCTATAGTTCCATGCTCTTGGAGCTTGCTTCAATCCATACAATGCTCTTCTCAACCTGCAAATAAAATTTGGATACCTGGAATCTATAAACCCTTGAGGTCGTTCCATGTATACCTCATCTAATATGTATCCATTCAAGAATGCATTCTTTATATCCAATTGACTTAGGGTCCATCCTTTTGAAGTTGCAATAGCAATGATTGTCTTTATAGTTGACATCTTGGCTACAGGACTGAATGTCTCATCATAATCTATGCCATAGGTTTGGGCATAGCCTTTCACCACAAGTCTAGCTTTGTATCTGGCTATACTTCCATCTGCAAGCTTCTTCACTTTATAAACCCATTTATTTCCAATTACTTTCTTACCATTTGGTTTAGGAACAAGTTCCCATGTCTTGTTCTCCTCCAGTGCATTGAATTCTTCCTTCATGGCTTCTTCCCATTGCTTCTTACCTTTAGCTTCATCATAGTCATGAGGTTCTTCATCATCTTTTACCATATATGCATAGTTCTTTTGAGTTACGTAAGAAGTGTCATAAGAATACCTTTCTGGTTGCCTTCTAGTCCTGCTTGATCTTCTTGGTTCACATTCTTCATAAGTGTCTAGATACACCTCTTCATCAAATATAGGAGCTTCTTCATTCCTTCTTGTTAATCCACTTTTGGATGTACTTGCTTGCATAAAGTCTTCATCTCTATTTACCTGCACAATTGATTTTCCTTTCTCACATCTTCTTACCTCTTCTTCAAATTCTTGAGTTGTATGACTTTGATCTGCATACCAACTTTTCTGTTCATCAAATGTAACATCTCTAGAAACAAGAAATTGTTTGGTTAGAGGATTCCACAATGAGTAACTCATTTGCTTTTCATCATAACCAATGAACACATATTTTTCTGCCTTTGGTTCAAGTTTATGTCTAAGTTGTGATGGAAGGTAAGCATATGCAATTGATCCAAACACTTTACAATGATCTAGTGTTGGTTTCTTACCCCACCAAGCTTCATATGGAGTCATTCCATTTAGAGTTGCACATGGTAATCTATTCACAAGATATGTAGCTGTATTTACAACCTTAGCCCAAAGATAATTTGGATAATTCTTCTCCTTCAGCATAGCTCTAGCAAACTCAACTAAAGTCCTGTTCCTTCTTTCTACTACACCATTTTGTTGTGGTGTATACCTGCAGGTTATTTCTCTCTTAATACCTGTATTCCAAAGATAATCATTGAAATCTTGGGAGAAGTATTCTCCCCCTCCATCAGACCTCACTCTTTTAAGCTTTTGACCTATGACTCTCTCTACATATGCATGAAATGCTTGAAGGCTCCAAACACTTCTGATCTTTCCTTCAAAACATATAAAGTTATCCATCTTATAGCATCATCAATGAAAAGAGCATAATACCTTGAGCCACTGATAGATCCTTCTTTTGTTGGTCCCCATACATCTGTATGAATGAGCTATAGTAATCCATCATGTTTAAAACCTTTCTTCTGAAATGGTAACCTATGTGCTTTACCCATTTGACATGCTTCACATTTATAAACCATATGTTGACTCTACACATTTGGTACTCCTAGTATAGGCTGATTAGCAATCATAGCTTTAATTCCTCTTTCATTGAAATGACCTAATCTCTTATGCCAGAGATCAAGTTCTGTAATCACTCCTTCACCATGTGTGAGCAAAGCTTGACCAATATTCCCTTGTACTCTTAAAGTAAAGAGTCTACCTTCTTTCTTACCATAGACAATCTGATTATATCCATTCTCTGGATCTTCAACAAATACTCCTTTATTTGTAAACCTGACTTGAAAACCTTTTTCAACTATCTATCCCACACTAATCAAGTTTTTAGGTATTGTGGGAACATACAAAACATTGGTTAGCAACTCTGCTCCACTCTTGCATTTCAATTTTCCAATTGAATGTACACTATGTCTTGTATTATCACCTATTTGAACTGTATGACTAGAAATGCCTTTTTCAATTATGACATCAATTCTATGCTTCCTGACAAATGATTAGAACATCTAAAGTCAATGTAAAATACCTTTAGATCTTCTTTATCTGATGTGCTGATTTTGACCTTCATTCTGTGTGTCATTTGCATAGTTGTAATAGGTGGTGTTGTAGGATTGATTCTGTCCCCAACTTCTTCCTCCACCTCTACCATAGCCTCCTCTTTGACTTTGTCTACCTCTTTGAAAATTACTTTGATATCTTCCACCTCGGCCTCTGCTATTGTTGTTTTGATTCTGGTTTGATCCTTGTTGATTGTGCCAACAGTCATGAGCCAAATGATTACTCAATCCATAGATCCAACAAGCCTTCTTGTTGTTATTTTTATTACCTCTTCCTCTTCCAAAACCTCTTGTTCTTCCTCTACCAGTGCCTTTACCTCTTACATAATAAACTTGAGAAGTTGACTCTTCTTCATCCTTTTCTTTACCTTTATCTCCTTTCTTTTTGTTCTTCATGTACATTGCAGAACTTTGTCCTTTATCTCCATCTCCCTTCAAGTCTTGCTCATATGTGAGCATCAAACCAAGTAATTGGTTCAAGTCTAGAACAAAATGATTCAAAGAAAGTTCTGTAGACAACACAAAAGGTTTTCACCTTTCATCTCCTCTCAAACCTGCAAGTAGTTGAGCAATCAATCTGTGATCTTCAACATCTTCATCTATGGATCCAAGACTATCTGCTAGATCCTTCATCTTAGTGACATAATCACTAATACTTTGACTTGGCTTCTTCTTGAATGTTGTAAACTCTAACCATAGACTTGCTTTCCTTGCTTTGGTAGTACTTTGGAAATGATATTCCAATGCATTCCATATATCTTCAGATGATTCCAATCCTCTGATGTGTGGTAGCAAATGATCTGAGATTGTATTGTAGATGTAAGCTTTTGCACTTGCATCCTTCTGCCAATGCTTTAAAGCATCAAGTTCTTCTTTCTTTGGTCGGCTTTCATCTTCAAATACTGGCTTCTCTTCTTCACCTGTTACATATATCATGAGATCCTTACTCATAAGTAAGGCTTCCATTCTCACTACCCATGCGAGGTAATTATCTCTGTCTAGTTTGTCAATGGAGATATGATCTGCCATACTCCTTTCCTTCTACTGCAACCTTTGAGCTTAAAGGATAAAGAATAATACCTTTTGGAGTTATTTGTGTATGAAGATACTTTTGAAGTAACCTTTTGATGCCTTGTGTCTTCAAATGCTTCACCTTTCAAACTTTAATGGAAAACTTTACGAAACTTCTCGTACCTTTGCCATCTTCTGCTCTTTAGGACCTTTCTGCTCTGATACCACATGTCGGTGTGTTAAACACCACAAGAAATGAATTAATGTGACACTAGAACACCTCTATGGTCACCATTAACTCATTGCTACTCCAAATTTTGAGAAATGATAGTCTAAACTGAGAACTTTGCTTCTACAAAAATTCCTTCTCATTAAAATGACATACCTTCAGTGTTTTGATAATTTCTCCTAGCACAAATATTATTTCTCCTTGATCTTTTGGTAAATAAAAGTAGAAGAGACCAGCTTTCCAACAAGCTATTATTTGCAAGAAACGGATCTCTACAACTCAAGTTATGGCCTTCACAAGATGACTATGTATAACAGCCAAAATTGGAAATTCTTCCTATTATACCAAAAGGCGCCTATCTAAAAATGGAATTTGATGCCTAGCATCGACTTGCAATGAGAATTCGATGCTGGGCATCGACTTGGGGTGTTTTTAGCCACTTTTTAGCAGGTATTCGATGCTAGGCATATAATTCCCGCATAAAACCTTGACCTTTCAGATGCCAAAATAATAGATGATTTCATATATACTTAGAACATCACTTATCCTCTGGAATTCGATGCCAGGCATCGAGTTGCTGCAACAAAATCATGATTTGCAAACACTTCAGCACTGAATAAAATAGATAAATAAGAGTATGACTTATCAACAGAGATTCGATGCCAGGCATTGAGTTGCTTGGAAAACTTGATCTTTTGAAATCATTTCACACAAGACAAACACTCGAGATGGAAGAAGAAGATTTATACACAGAAATTTAACTAGTTCTTGTCATAGCTATGAAAACTGAGAAGCTTACAGGTGCTTTCTCACTCAGAGAAGCCTGGCTATATTCAGTCATACAAAAATGAACTCCTTCTCACATTCTATCACTCTCTTACACTTCTTCTCTCATCGCCTCAGTTGATACAAACTAACTTATATAGATTTTCTCATTCTCGTGATTTTTAAAAACTTCTAGAACTAAATTGAACTAACTTTACAAATATAATACACGTGAATTTGTCCCTTCACATAGGCATGTGATTTTCTTCTAAAGCTTTGACCTTCAAATATATGTCCAATTAGTGAGTGTTTCTCCAACACGGTCCTTACAAAATATGCATAAAATCATGAGGGGTAGACATTGATCATATACTAACACCCCCCCTCAATGTTTATCGATGAAAAAATCAAGTAGGTTTTGGTCCTATGACGATCTGTTGAAGATGCCTGTTGAGCTGCTCTCTTCCAAGTGCTTTAGTGAATATGTCAGCACAATTTGCCTCTGTTGGGCAATATTCTAGCTCCACAATTTCATCTTCAATTAGCTCACGAATGTAATGGTATTGTACTTCTATGTGCTTGGTGTGAGCATGAAATACTGGGTTCTTTGCAATAGCCATACAACTTTCATTATCACACTTGAGTACACTCGCCATATTTGATGGAAAGCCTAGATCTGCAAGAATTATCCTTAACTAGACTGCCTCACAAGAAGCAAAACAAGCTGCTTTGTACTCTGCTTCAGTGGAGGAGAGTGCGAGAGTTGGTTGTTTTCTACTTACCCAAGAAAATATTCCTGAACCAAGTGAGAAACAATATCCAGAAACTGCTTTTCTAGAATCACAATCTCTAGCCCAATCTGAATCACAATATCCTTGGAGTGTATCACTTGTGGCATAAAAAATACCAAAATCCAGGGTTCCTACAATGTACCTTAGAATTCGCATTCCAACATTCCAGTGACTCTCCTTAGGTTTGTTGGAAAACTTAGTTAATACTCCAACAACATAGAAAATGTCTAGTCTAGTGTTGCACAAAAAAATAAGACTTCCAACGAGCTTCCTATACTTCTTAGCATCTACACCAGGCATGTTATCATCCATATCTATCTGTTGGTACCAAGCCCATGGAGCTTGCTTAAGTCCGTACAAAGCTTTCTTTAACTTGCAAACTTTATTTTCTTAATTGGGCATCTGAAAACCTGGTGGTTGAGATACATATACCTCCTCCTTGAGGTGACCATTCAAGAATCCAGATTTGACATCCATCTAGAAGATAGGCCAAACCTTTTGTGCCGCTACTGCAAGTACCATTCGAATAGTTGTCATATGTGTTGGTGCGAAAGTTTCTTGAACATCAAATCCTTCGATCTATGAAAAACCCTGTGCAACTAATCTTGCCTTATACTTCTCTAATGTTCCATCTGCTTTATACTTAGCTTTCCAAATCCATTTAGTACCTATTACCTTCTTCTTTGGTGGCAAGTCAACTAGATCCCATGTATCATTTTTTAGTATACTGTCATACTCAGACTACATTTCCGCTCTCCAACCTGGATCATCAAGGGCTTCTTCAATGGTGCTAGGTTCCTTTATCGAGCCCATGATATCTGCCATTAGAGCCATGTTAACAATGTGTTATAAAGCTCTTCTTTGCTCCTCTATTCTCTTTGATCTTCATAATCCATCTGAGGATGATTCTGGTACATCTCCTTGTGGATTGTGATCATCAAAGAGTTGTTGTGCCCACTTCGGTAGTGGCTTACGCTGTGCAGATACGATTGGTTGGTTTTTTATTGAGGAAATTTCTTCATCAACTGTTTCCTCCTCCTCAACTTTAACCTATCTTTTGATAGACACAAGGTGAGATATTTCTCTGTTTGATGAGATAGTAGATTTACCTTTATCTTCTACTAAGTGTGGTTGTTCATCAAACACCACATCTTGGCTGACAAAAATCTTCCTTGCCTCAGGATCCCACAACCTGTATGCTTTTGACTCTTCACTATATCCTAGGAAGACACAATTTTTGCCTTTTGAATCCAACTTTGATCTTGTTGAATCAGGAATATGTGCATAACAGAAACGACCAAAAATTCTGAAATGCAAAACTGAAGGCTTTTTACTAGAATATGATTCATGAGGAGTCATCCCCTTGAGTTCTTTTGAGTAGCTTCGATTGAGGATGTAGACTTCTTAAGCCTTTAACATACAATGAGCCATTTCAACTACTATCCTGTTCCTATGCTCAACAACACCTTGTTGAGGTGTATGAGTTGTGGTAAGTTGCCTTTTCACACCATGCTCCTTACAGTAATTATTGAATTCTGTTGACAAGAATTCACCTCCTCTATCTATTCTGAATTTCTTCAATTTCCTTCCTGATTCATTTTCCACATACTTATGCCACGTTTTAAATTTTTCAAAAGCATCAGCCTTCTCTCGAATGAAATAAACCCACATCTTTCTATTATAATCGTCGACTAACAGCAAAAAGTAGAAACATCCTCCTAAAGCAGGTGTAGACATTTTACCATAGAGATCAGCATGTACCAACTCTAGAGGAGCTTGAGATGGATTGCTGGTCTCTCTTGGAAATGCCTTTTATTGTTGCTTGCCCATCATACAAGCTTCACAAGGTTCCTACAACTCTAAAAATGTTGGCAAATGAGCAACCATCCTTGTTCTTTGCATCTCATTCAAAACTACAATTCCGAGATGCCCAAGTCCTTGGTGCCATAACTTGCTTACATATTTATCTTCTGTAGCAGTTAAAGCAGTTAACTCATATAATTTATCCCGTCATATGCCTTTACCTACAACATTACCTGATGAATCCATGATTTCTGCACCACTCTTATTGAAGTGAACTTCGAGTCCATAATCTGTTATTGCAGAAACTGACAACAAATTTTTTTAAGTGTAGGTACATAGAGAACATTGGATAACTTTTTCTCAACACCTGGAGAAGCTTGATGTTTGTATCTGATGTAAAACCATAATTGATGGAGAATGTTAATCTCCAAAAGAACAACTTACTCTTGTGATTAGAGCACCTCTATACCAAGAATAAGTCAAACACTCCACTAATTTAGAGGATCAATTGCTAATTATCAAAAGATTAACAAATCTGTGAAGAAGATGAAATACAGAAAAGTCTGCTGCACTATTTCTTCACATTAACCTATCAAACGTGTAAAGTTTTTGATGAAACTTTGTACGAAGTATCTCCTAGAGATTGCGCATCTACTCCAAGTTGAATCTCTTCAAAAGATTAAGTGTAGCTTGAGAAATCAACTTCTCAAGTTACCTATGTCAGAAACTGTTACTCAGAACAGTCGACTTTACACCTGTAACTTCTAAGACTTAGTTCTCCTTGAATAGAACCCGTTTTACAAAATGCTTCTAGACATAAGTAGCTTATCTTCCAACTTAAAGATTAAGCCCTCACTCATGCAAAACTTTAAACTGTGCTAGGAGAAATGACCAAAACATTGACTTCGAAATCTGCACCTGTTTTAGGAACCAGTGAACACACTTCACATATGAATGTTCCTACATTTAATTCACTCAGCCTGATTACAATTGGAAGCTAAAACTTTGCACAGAGGTCAAGCAACTCTCAACTTAGACTTGTACAAAAGCATTTCACAATTGATCTACTGTAGAAGGAGAACACGCAGAAACATCGGGCGCAAATATTTTTCTTTACTCAGAAGAATTACAACTGAGTGATGAGAGCTAACTCAAAATCACTTTCCTCTTTCTCATGACTTCTAACTTCCTCAAACTTGGATTCTAACTATTGTCACATATGCTCTCATACATTTCCCGACTTTTCTCAAAGTATTTATAGATAATTTGTACATGATTCTTACTGAACAAAAGATCTAAGTCATCTATGACTATACTAATGTACATATGTGTACACTTCTCTTGTCTTCTGAATGTAATCTTCTTCCACACTTTAGAAATTGATTCTTCCTTCATCATTTGATCTTCCAAGCCTTCAATTGGTGATTGGTCTGCACCAACAGCTCCCCCTCAATCATCAATTGAGGTTTTCTCTGTCTTCTTTATACTTGCCATGTCTTTGAACCTTTGTAACTTAGGTCCATCCAGACTCTTTGTCATCATATCTGCCACTTGTTCTTTTGTTGGAGTGTACATCACTTCAATCTCTTTATCTAATACCTTTTCCCTCAAGAAATGATACTGAATCTCTATATGCTTAGTCCTGGCATGAAAAACAGGGTTAGCTGCCAAATACAAAGAACTCATATTGTCTCCAAAAATTATTGGAGTACTATGATCAGTCTCAAAACTTTTCATTAAGGTCTTCAACCATATCACTTCCTTTGCAGCTTCTACCATTCCCTTATACTCAGCTTCTGTGGATGATAAAGCAACTGTGTGTTGCTTCTTTGAACACCAAGAAACTAACTTATCTCCAACATAACATAGATATCCATGAGTAGACCTTCTATCATCTGAGTCACCTGCCCAATCTGCATCACTAAACACTTTGATTCTTGTGTCAGAAGTGAAACCATAATACAAACCTTCACTTAGGGTTCCTTTGATATATCTGAGTACCCTTTGGGCTGCAATCCAATGAGTCTTCTTTGGACAATGCATGAATTGTGACAACACACCTACTGCATATGATAGATCTGGCCTTGTCAAGGTAGCATAGATTAGACTACCTACCAAACTCTGATATTTCTTCATGTCATTGAACTCTTCACCTCCATACCTGCTTAATTTATGATTTACCTCCAATGGTGTAGTTGAGGTCCTGCAATCTTCCATGTTAAACTTGACTAGAAGATTCTTCAAGTATCTCTCTTGTGAAACATATACTCCATGTTGAGTATACACAATCTGCATTCCTAGAAAATAAGATAAGTTTCCCAAGTCACTTATCTTAAACTCCTTCTCTATTTGCTTCTTGAGTTCATTGATTCCTTGAGCATCTGTTCCTGTAACAATAATATCATCAACATAAATGCACATGTAAATGTATCCATTTTCACTTGCCTTCACTAGCAAGCTACTATCTGCCTTTGATGCTTGAAATCCACATTCATTCAAGAACTTGACCAATCTGTAATTCCAAGCTCTTGGGGCTTGCTTCAACCCATATAAAGCTCTCTTGAGCTTACACACATAATCTGATCCAATTGATTCCATGAAGCCTTCTGGTTGCTCCATATATACTTCATCTGCAATATATCCATTTAAAAATGCATTTTTCACATCCAATTGTGATAATTTCCATCCCTTGCAAGTAGCAATAGCAATCAATGTCCTAATTGTAGACATCTTAGCAACAGGACTAAAGGTTTCATCATAATCTACCCCATAAGTTTGGGCATAACCTTTGACCACAATTCTAGCCTTATATCTAGACACCTTACCATCTGCAAACCTCTTTGTTTTATATACCCACTTACATCCAATGACCTTCTGATTCTTTGGTCTTGGTACTAGTTCCCAAGTTTCATTTTCAAGTAGAGCATCATACTCTTCCTGCATTGCCTTCTCCCAATTCTGTTTACCTTTGGCTTCTTCATAAGTGGTTGGATCTTCTTCTGTCTTCACAATGTAGGCATAATCTTTTGTTGTTAGGAAAGATGTATCATAACTATACCTTATAGGTTCTTTCCTTTCCCTTGTAGATCTTCTGATTTCTGCACTTCTTGAAGTTTCAGCCTCATTTGATTCTGGATCAAATCTTGGCCCTTCTTCTACATGATCCTGCACTCTACATCTAGAGTCAACTTCATCAACAATTTCTTCACAAACTTTTACCTTTGCCTTTCCTTTCCTTTGAATTTCTTCAACACCTGTATACTCATTTGGTGATCCTGTATACCACATATTTTGCTCATCAAATGTCACATCTTTAGTAACAAGAAATTGCTTTGTGGATGGACTCCACAACCTATAACCCATCTGTCTATCATCATATCCAATAAACACATACTTCTCTGCTTTTGGTTCTAGCTTATGTCTTAATTGTGAAGGAACATAAGCATATGCAATACATCCAAATACTTTACAATGATCAAGACTAGGCTTCTTACCCCACCATGCTTCATAAGGGGTTCCTCCATCCAAAGCTTTGCAAGGCAACCTATTCACAAGGTATGTTGCAGTGTTAATGGCTTCTGCCCATAAGTAATTTGGACAATTCTTTTCCTTCATCATGGCTCTTGCAAACTCTACAAGAGTCCTATTCCTCCTTTCTGCTACTCCATTCTGTTGAGGGGAGTACCTGCAAGTTACTTCTCTTTTGATACCTGCATTCCACAAATAATCATCAAACTCTTTTGAGAAATACTCTCCCCCTCCATCTGATCTAAACCTCTTTAGCTTTTGTCCTGTGATCCTTTCTGCATAGACATGAAAATGTTTAAATGTCTTGAAAACTTCTGATTTATCCTTGATTACATACAAAGTAATCCACCTGGTTGCATCATCAACAAACAACACATAATATCTGGATCCATTTATGCTATAGTCCCTTGAGGGACCCCATACATCTGTATGAACCAATTCAAGCATATTTGAATACTTGTACCCTGATTTGTTATAAGAACTCTTATGTGCTTTACCTAATTGACAAGCTTCACACTTGTACACCATATGTTGCCCTTCAATATTTGGCAATCCAAGCACCACCTGATTCTTTGACATCTCCTTTATAGCTCTCTCATTGAAATGACCTAGCCTTTTATGCCATAGGTCTAATTCAGATACCTTTTGACTTCCATAGGTAAATAATGCATGTCCCACATTACCTTGGACTTTGAGAGTGAACAATCTTCCTTCCTTTTTACCTGCAATTATGTTTCTATATCCCTGATTTGGATCTTGTACATAAACACCATCATTTGTGAATCTTACGTCATATCCTTTCTCCACAATTTGCCCTACACTTATCAGATTTTTAGGAATAGTAGGAACATAAAGTACCTTGCTCAGAAGTGTACTTCCACTCTTTGTCTTCACTGATCCAATGCTCTCCACTTTATGTTTGGTATTGTCACCTGTTTGAACTGTATGTCCATTCACCCTTGCTTCCATATCAGTCATCAAGGATAGATTCCCACTCAGATGGTTGCTACATCCTGAGTCAATATAGAACACTCTTTGATCTTCTCCCATTGATTCATGAGTTGCATTCAAGATAAGAGTCATGTCATCCTTCTGATCTGATGCATAATTGTAATAATTGTTGTTGTAGGACTGAGATTGGAAGTTTCTTCCACCTCCTCTACCATATGATGTCCTACCACCTCTTCCTCTGAAATTGCCTCTTTGGTTTCTGCCTCCTCTACCTCTTTGGTTATAATTCTGATTATTGCTTCCACCATTTTGATTATTATACCAACAATCATTTGCCAAATGATTTGTTCTGCCACAAATCCAACAAGCTTTAGTATTATCTTTGTTCTTACCTCCTCTTCCTTTACCTCTGAAATTTGTCTTCCCTTTTGTGAAGTTGGCTTGATTTGAATTCCCTTCATCATCATTTGATTGCTTTCCCTTGCCATTCTTTTTCTTGTCCTTGGAGTACATAGCTTGACTTGTACTTCTATCATTGTCTCCTTTAAGATCCTGCTCAAAGGTTAGCATGTGTCCTAGCAATTGATTAAGATCAGGAGTAAAGTGATCAAGTGACAATTCTATGGACAATATAAAAGGCTTCCACTTCTCATCTCCTCTCAGACCTGTAAGTATTTGTCTTACCAACTTTTCTTCTTCAATATCTTCATCCACTGCTCCCAAGCTATCTGCAATATCCTTCATCCTTGCCACATAATCTGAAATTGATTGTGAGCTCTTCTTCTTGAAGGTTGTGAACTCAGCCCATAGTGAGGACTTCCTTGACTTAGTTGTATTTTGGAAATGCTCTTCCAAGGCATTCCAAACATCTGTAGCACTTTCCAAACCTCTGATGTGAGGTAAAAGGTAATCATTTACAGCCATGTAGATGATACTCCTTGCTTGAGCATCCTTTCTCATCCAAGTCTTCAACATTGCAAGTTCTTCCCTAGTAGGAATACTTGGATCTGCAAACTCAGGTTTTTCTTCATCTCCTGTAATAAATGATATAAGATCTTTGCTCATGAGGTGTGCTTCCATCCTCATGGACCATGCTGGATAGTTCTCCCTATCTAGCTTATCAATCTGCAAGCTTTCTCCCATCTTGTATTCACCTGTGTATTGAAATCTTCAAGCTTTACAAACAATGTATGTACCTTTACTTCGAATTGAACTCCTTTTGCCTTTCTTGATGTCAAATAGTCTTCTCCTCAAGCTTTGACTCCAAGCTTTCACTTCTTAGTCCTTCAAGTGTTGAATTTCTTGAATCTGCAGCAGTCGGGATCCTCCTTTTCTTCAAATTGATGTCTCCTGCTCTGATACCACTGATGGAGAATGTTAATCTCCAAAAGAACAACTTACTCTTGTGATTAGAGCACCTCTATACCAAGAATAAGTCAAACACTCCACTAATTTAGAGGATCAATTGCTAATTATCAAAAGATTAACAAATCTGTGAAGAAGATGAAATACAGAAAAGTCTGCTGCACTATTTCTTCACATTAACCTATCAAACGTGTAAAGTTTTTTATGAAACTTTGTATGAAGTATCTCCTAGAGATTGCGCATCTACTCCAAGTTGAATCTCTTCAAAAGATTAAGTGTAGCTTGAGAAATCAACTTCTCAAGTTACCTATGTCAGAAACTGTTACTCAGAACAGTCGACTTTACACCTGTAACTTCTAAGACTTAGTTCTCCTTGAATAGAACCCGTTTTACAAAATGCTTCTAGACATAAGTAGCTTATCTTCCAACTTAAAGATTAAGCCCTCACTCATGCAAAACTTTAAACTGTGCTAGGAGAAATGACCAAAACATTGACTTCGAAATCTGCACCTGTTTTAGGAACCAGTGAACACACTTCACATATGAATGTTCCTACATTTAATTCACTCAGCCTGATTACAATTGGAAGCTAAAACTTTGCACAGAGGTCAAGCAACTCTCAACTTAGACTTGTACAAAAGCATTTCACAATTGATCTACTGTAGAAGGAGAACACGCAGAAACATCGGGCGCAAATATTTTTCTTTACTCAGAAGAATTACAACTAAGTGATGAGAGCTAACTCAAAATCACTTTCCTCTTTCTCATGACTTCTAACTTCCTCAAACTTGGATTCTAACTATTGTCACATATGCTCTCATACATTTCCCGACTTTTCTCAAAGTATTTATAGATAATTTGTACATGATTCTTACTGAACAAAAGATCTAAGTCATCTATGACTATACTAATGTACATATGTGTACACTTCTCTTGTCTTCTGAATGTAATCTTCTTCCACACTTTAGAAATTGATTCTTCCTTCATCATTTGATCTTCCAAGCCTTCAATTGGTGATTGGTCTGCACCAACAATAATACAAACCTTCTTTGAGTGTACCCTTAATGTATCTCAACACCCTTTGTCCTGCAATCCAATGTTTATTTATAGGACAATGCATGAATTGAGGCAAGACTCCAACTGCTTATGACAAATCAGGCCTAGTTAATGTAGTATAGATTAGACTACCATCCAGAATTTGATATATCTCCATATCCTTGAATTCTTCTCCTCCATATCTACTTAATTTGTGATTCACCTCCATTGGGGTAGGTGCTACCCTACAATCTTCCATTTTAAACTTGATCAACAAGTTCTTCAAATACCTTTTTTGAGTTACATACACTCCATGTTGAGTATATGAGATCTCCATGCCCAAGAAATATGACAAGTCTGCCAAGTCACTAATCTTGAACTCTTTCTCCATTTGCTTCTTGAGAATTTGTATGCCCTTCTCATCTGTACCTGTAAGAATTATGTCATCAACATATATGCACATGTAAATGGACCCATCATCACTTGCTTTGACAAGGAAGCTACTATCAGCTTTAGATACTTGGAAACCAAGTTCCTTCAAAAACTTCACAAGTCTATAATTCCATGCCCTTGCGGCCTGCTTCAAACCATACAAAGCTCTCTTGAGCTTACATACATATTCTGAATACCTTTTATCTCTAAACCCTTGTGGTTGCTCCATGAAAACATCATCTGAAATATAACCATTAAGAGAAGCATTTTTCACCTCTAATTGACATAATCTCCAACCTTTACATGTAGTAATGGCTATGAGTGTCCTGATGGTTGTCATCTTTGCCACATGACTATAGGTTTCATCATAATCTATACCAAATGTCTGAGCAAACCCTTTCACAACACGTCTAGCTTTATACCTAGACACACTTCCATCCACATACCTCTTTGACTTGTACACCCACTTGCATCCAATGATCTTTTGACTATTTGGTTTAGGAACCAAATCTCATGTTTCATTCTCCATCAATGCATCATACTCTTCCTGCATAGCTTTCTCCCAATTTCCTTACCTTTTGCCTCTTCATATGTAGAAGGGTCTTTATCTGCTTTCACCATGTAAGCATAATCTTTAGTAGTCAGAAATGAAGTGTCATAGCTATACCTTGTAGGTTTCCATTTGTGTCTTGATGAACTTATGACTTCTCCACTTCTTGAAGTTTCTGACTCATCACATTCTGGATCAAACCTTCACAATTCTTCAACTTCAACTTGTACTTCATTGTTCTCTTCTTCATCAAATATCGGAACCTTTGATTTACCTTTCTTCTGATTCAAAACTTCTTCATCACCTACATGATTATTGATTGTACATGCATACCAAGTACCTTGCTCATCAAATGTAACATCCTTTGATACAAGGAATTGCTTTGTGGATGGACTCCACAACCTATATCCCATCTGCTTATCATCATATCCTATGAACACATACTTTTCAACTTTAGGTTCCAATTTATGCCTCAATTGAGATGGCACATATGCATAAGCCAAACATCCAAACACTTTGCAATGGTCTAAGGTAGGTCTTTTACCCCACCATGCTTCATATGGTGTCATACCCTGCAAAGATTCACATGGTAACCTATTAACCAAATATGTTGCTGCATTTACAGCCTCAACCCACAAATAATTTGGATAAATTTTCTCCTTCATCATTGATCTTGCAAACTCAACAAGAGTTCTATTTCTCCTTTCTCATACACCATTTTGTTGAGGAGAGTACTTGCAAGTAACTTCCGTTTTTATACCTGCATTCCATAAGTAATCACTGAACTCATTAGAGAAATACTCTCCCCCTCCATCTGACCTTAGTCTCTTCAACTTTTGACCTTGTTGAGCCCATAAAAGTCATATGGATCAAAGTCAACCACAATCAAAGTAAAAAGGTCAAAGTCAAAGTATTCAAAGTCAACAAGATCAAGGTCAAAGTCAACAGGTGCAAAGTCAAAGTGCTAAAGTGCAGGTGTCAAAGTGCACAAGTAGTGCACAATTAATTGTCCACAAAGGGTAAATTGGAGAAAGTGGGTTGCAGGTTGCAGAGGTATTTCTCTAATTTCCCTAAGGTTCAAAGTTTTTTGAAGGTTCAGGTGAACCCTCTCTTATGTGAAAAAGTGAAGATTTAAAAGGAAAATGTGAAGGTATGTGAAGCGGCAGCATATGCAGAGGTGAAAGTATGCCCCCAATTAAAGTTTTGTTTTTAGCCTAAAGTCATTACAAGACAAAACAGGGATTTGTTGGTTGCCACTTGTGAAGACAATCTTGGGGACATCGAAGTGAGCACCAAGATACACTTGCAGTTAGGAGCGTACATGAATCGAAACTCAAATCAAGGCAAGAACTATTCTTGGACCATTCTAGTGTAAGCAAGGGAAGCATAGTCTAAGTGGAGCAAGAGAGAGAAGTGCAATAGACACATAGTGTGCGACGCAGAGACGTGAAGTGCAAGGTGTGCATGAAAAGTGACCAAGGAAGTGTGCAGAGGAGTGTTAAGCTAGTCTCCCAAAGATCCCAAGGTCTTATTGAAGTGTGCACGTGCCGACAGAAGGTACCCATCCCTCCCCCTTAGTGGAAGCTTGGTGCAAGGTGTGCACAAGTGCAGGCTTGGAGAAGGTGGAGGTTTGGCGCAGAGGAGGCTAGCAGCAACAAGTCTCTTGGGTATTTGGTATTTTGTAATTGGAACTCTCTGGGATTTTGCACAGAAGCATTGGCTTGTATTGTGCTTCAATATTGTATTTGTCTTATTGTAATCAATGGACAGAGGCTTCCAGTGTGTATTTTCTCTTCTTGTCTTACCCATATCTCCTACAAACACTCAAATCCCTTCTTGTCAAAGAATCCCCCAACAGAATTTGGCACGTCCGGTGGGACTTCCAAGGAGATTTGAGCATACGAGAAGATATATTGCAGTTGGAGAGCAATATTCCAATGTCGACATCAGTGGACTAAGAGGTACATATTCTTATCAATTATCTCATACTAAGAGGACTATGAACAACCCATGACCGCAACCTGGTCCCAAACATTGAGGGTCACCTGCAAGCAAACAAGAAGGAAGACTGTTAGAAGATCATCTAGTCCACTTTCATCAACTTCATCAGTAAGGAGCATGGCTGGTCAGGTAGACTTGGAAACCTTACTATCAAGATTAAATATAAAATTTCCTTCTTTCAAAGGCCTAGCTCAAGAGGATCTTGATGAGCATATTAGAAGGTTCTTGGCACTATGTAAGACCAGAGGCTTAATGGGCAGGGAGGATGCCTTTTTTATACTCTTCCGTGCCACATTAGAAGGATTAGCAGATAAATGCTTCAGCCAATTTGCTAAGAACCATTTTAAACTAGGGACTTGATGAAAGATGCATTCAAAAATCAATTCCAGCATGGAAATACTGCAGAGATCATCATAGAAGAATTAGAGAATTTGAGATTGGGTCCAGGTGAAAAGTTCCCAGAGTTTATGACTAGGGCCAAGGCACTAATGGCTAAATTACCAGACCCACCACATGATATTTTTTGTTAAGAAATGGTTAGCTAAGCCACTTCCAGTGGCCACCTAATGCAAAATCAAGGAATTAGTGTTGCCTACAGCCTCCATAGAGGAATTCATCAACACAACTACAAGATTGGAACAGATAAGGCAACAGTATGGAGCAACTTCTTCTCAACTACCATATTCTACAAAAATGGAGGATCCGGTAATCCAACTAAGGAAGAAGCTGGAGGGCTTAAGAAGGAATAAGCCCCACAAAGAGAAGGAAAATGTTGTTACTCAATTGAGGAGGGAGATTGAAGCATTAAAACTCGAAAAGGAGGAGGAAGCTCAAGCAGTGGAATTGGATCAACTGCGACAAGAGTTACATGAGCTCAAAGGAGGTGGCATCAAGAGTGGACTTTGGTGTACCATGTGCAATAAGCAAGGTCATATAGTAAGTGAATGTCCTCTCTTAAGTTTGACTTGCCAATTATGTAGGAAAGCTGGTCATGAGGCCCAGGAATGCCAATCAAGAGGGATCCCTGCAACAACATATTGGACACAAGGAGGACCCCTACCGCCAGCAAATGTAATGGCGGCTGCACCCAATCAAGGTAACAAATATAACCCTAGATAGAGGGATAACTTTGGAAATGGGCCAAGGAGGCTAATTATTTGTTTCAGATGTGGTGAATGTGGGCACTATCAAAGTAGGTGCAATCTACCAAAAATGCCCCTCCTTGCAGGAAGTGCCAAGAGGTCAGAGACCACTATACTAATTGTTGTCCTAAGAACCAGGCATCTTCATCTGGGCCCCACATTCAAATGATTTCTGTGTGCAAAGAAGAGATGGTAGATCAAGTTAATGTGCCATCACCATCTACCAAGGTGGTGCAGTTAGAAGAAATTGAATCTTTTACAATGCAGACCAGAAGCAAAGGGAAGGCTCAAGTGGAAATAGGTCAAGAATCAATGAGCAATGGATTGAACAAAGATAAAGTTGCATCTGAAGATAAAGCCACCACATGTGCAGATACAAGGCAAAAAGATAATTTCATAGGTACCAATGATGCCGTTGGACATGCATTCAACAGGGCTCATGAGGAGTTTGATAAGTCAAATGGATACCATGCTCTTAAGGAATGAGAAGCTTCCAGACTTCTCAAGTCCATGAAAAAGGAGGTCAGTATTTTTGATTTAATAAAGATGGATGGAAAGTTCAGGTCAAAACTCTTGTTGGTAATTGATGAAATGTCCACAACAAGTTTAGTGGCAAAGACTGCTGTTACGCAAAAAGATAAAAGTGTAGGGGAAGCACCCCTCACAGATTACAAGAGCCCTCGACTAACAGTCTCTATTAAAGGTCATGAGTTTCAAGGAGTTATTGTGGATGGTGGTTCTGGCATTAACTTGATGCCTGAATATACCATGAAAAAGATTGGACTATACCCTTCAAGACCTGCCAACTTCATTGTAACAATGGCAGACCAAAGCATAGTAAGGCCTATGGAAGTGGTCCCTGGAGTCCCAGTCAAAATACAAGGTACCATCTTTAACTTGGACTTTGTTGTTTTAAGGCTACCACAGGTAGAAGGAAGTTTCCCCCTGTTAACTGGGAGACCTTGGTTAAGGCATGCCAATTTGCTGCATGACTGGGGCAAGGACACAATGTGGATAAAGCAAGAGGGAAAAGAGTTGCAGCAGATAATTTTAGAAGAAGGTCCACACAATCAAAGACATACCAGCATGATGCAGACAATTGGTATTTGTATGGAAGAAGAATTGGTGGACAACCCGGAAGCAGATCTATTTGAAGGAGCAGATTTATATGAAGATGAAAACATGTTGGCTTGGCTCCATGCGGAAGACCCATCTTCCTGTTATGGAATTTTTCCAAACTCAAGTAGACAAGAAGCATATGAAGAAAAAGAGGAAAACACTCAGGATACTGATTCAAGTGAAACAGTCTCTGTCAAAGGCCATAGCAAAGAGAAGAAAAGCAAAGCCCTTAAGTAGAGCAATGATGAAGATATTCCAACTCATATGTCAATAACCACTTTTTTATGGATATTGGTATGGCTATCTTCGGTTATGTCAATTTTTATGATAGTAAGTGTAGGGCTTTACAAGGATGTGGAAGGCGTACCTGCAAGTCTTTGGAAACAGAAGATGTAGTATGAAGGAGATAATATTTTATGGAAGAATTTAAGGGGGCCCTATCAAGTCATCAACATGCCCAAAATAAAGACAAAAAAAATGAAGTGCAGTACAATTGGAGATTATGCAGGAGTTTCTCTTAGTCAACATATCAAGATCATGGCTCAAGGCATATCATCAAGCCAACTAAAGAATTATGGATCACCTAGAACCGACAAAATTTGTCGAGGTTGTACATAGCTTTCTTATTTCATTTTGCTTGAGTTTTACTAGTTTTCTTTATCCATTTCATGCTTGTTTCTTGAGTTTTTATCAAAATTAGAAGGCATTTCATAAACTCTACAAAACTACATTTTCTAGGAAATTTTCAGCATTTTTTAGAAATTTTCTAGCATTTTTTAATCCTTTTCCAACGTCATTTTCTTGCCAAATAGGAGGAATAAAGGAAGTAGAACTCTAGAAAATTTTTTCACAAATTTTTGAGATTTGTTTTGGATTTTTTTGCAATTTCTTGGGATTTTTTCTAGGTTTTTCTCGTTTTTTTTGGGGATTTTCCAAAAAAAAAGCCCCCCCCTTCGCTTTTTCAGATTTCTTCAAAGAAACAAAAAACACCCCCCTCTCTCTCCCGCCCTCCCCACCCCCGCCCACCCGCACCCACCCGCCACCCCCTGCACCCACCCGCAGCCCCCCGCACCCACCCGCAGCCCCCTTCCACCCCCTCCCCCCTCCCCGCCCGCCTGCACCCACCCGCCACCCCCCGCACCCACCCGCCCACCCGCAACCCCCCCCAACTTTTTTAATTATATTTTATTTTTCATTTTATTAATTTTATTTTTTTATTATTTTATTTTTTAATTTTTTATTTATTATTTTATTTTATTTTACTTTTCTTTTCTTTAGTTTATGGCCTTTTTTTATATAATTGAGACTTGGCAAAGCGGACGCCTATTTCAAGGGAAAAAGAAAAAGAATTATTTATTTTATATTTTTTTATTTTTTATGGTTCAACCCTTTTCGCTTTGGATTGTGCCTCCGATGGCCATTGTTTTCAAATTTGGAGTCATTTTCATGTATCTTGGCCCCTCTGGATTCATTTTTTGCATTGATTTTTCCAAAATTCCACAATTTCTCTGAATTTTGGTCAAAACCCACATGTTTTGAGCATATTTATCAAATGGTATTAGTCCACCACATTGTCCACATGGTCTATTCTCACTTGGTCTTACCTTATGTTTCATAATTTCCCATATGCACCATCTCTAGCTCTACTGTTTGATCATTTTAACCCTCTCCAGACCTCTGAATCCTACTCCCAATCCCTAGCTTTACCAATCAGCCCAGCCACATCCTTAATCCTCCCTACCCTATCCATCTTTGCCCCCTCAGACCTCCCCTCCACCTCCTTTCTACCCTCCCATTTCCCTCCTTTGCTTCTCCATGCCAAAATTCCCCTTTTGGTTCTTCTCTGGTGCTTGTTCTCTCATGTTTCTGGTGGACTTGGTAGCTATTCAGTGTCCTGTTTTAAGATCTTGCACCACAAGTATTATGATGCCCTATCTCCTCAGAGTTTTGGTTGTAGCTCTCCCGGACGGAGAGCACATTAGGTGGTGGGCAACTGATGAGCCCATAAAAGTCATATGGGTCAAAGTCAACTACAATCAAATTCAAAAGGTCAAAGTCAAACTTTTCAAAGTCAATAAGGTCAAAGTCAACAGGCGCAAAGTCAAAGTGCTAAAGTGTAGGTGTCAAAGTGCACAGGTAGTGCACAATTAATTGTCCACAAAGGGTAAATGGGAGAAAGTGGGTTGCAGGTTGAAGAGGTATTTCTCTAATTTCCCTAAGGTTCAAAGTGTTTTAAAGTGTTTTGAAGGTTCAGGTGAACCCTCTCTTATGTGAAAAAAGTGAAGACTTAAAAGGAAAATGTGAAGGTATGTGAAGCGGCAGCGTATGCACAGGTGAAAGTATGCCCCCCAATTAAAAATTTTGTTTTTAGCCTAAAGTCACTACAGGACAAAACAGGGATTTGTTGGTTGCCACTTGTGAAGACAATCTTGGGGACATCAAAGTGAGCACCAAGATACACTTGCAGTTAGGAGCGTACGTGAATCGACACTCAGATCAAGGCAAGGACTATTCTTGGACCATGCTAGTGTAAGCAAGGGAAGCATAGTCTAAGTGGAGCAAGAGAGAGAAGTGCAAGAGACACACAGTGTGCGACGCAAAGACGTGAAGTGCAAGGTGTGCATGAAGAGTGACCAAGGAAGTGTGCAGAGGAGTGTTAAGCTAGTCTCCCAAATTTTTCAAGGTCTTATTGAACTGTGCACATGGTGACAGAAGGTACCCATCCCTCCCCCTTAGTGGAAGCTTGGTGCAAGGTGTGCACAAGTGCAGGCTTGGAGAAGGTGGAGGTTTGGTGCAGAGGAGGCCGACAGCAACAAGTCTCTTGGGTATTTGGTATTTTGTAATTGAGCCCTCTGTGGGATTTTGCACAGAAGCATTGGCTTGTATTGTGCTTTAATATTGTATTTGTCTTATTGTAATCAGTCGATAGAGGCTCCGAGTGTGTATTTTCTCTTCTTGTCTTATCCATCTCTCCTACAAACACTCAAATCCCTTCTTGTCAAATAATCCCCCAACAGACCTGTAATTGTTTCTGCATATACATGATAATGTTTGAATGTAATAAATACCTCTGATTTATCTTTGAACACATAGATAGTGATCCACCTGGTAGCATCATCAACATAAATCACATAATATCTTGAACCATTAATACTGAAATCTTTTGATGGTCCCCACACATCTATGTGTACCAACTCAAGCTTCTCTGAATACATGAAAATGCTTAGAATATGATTGCTTATGAGCCTTACCTAATTGACATGCCTCACATCTGTATGTTATATGTTGACCTGCAACATTAGGCAATCCAAGCACTGAACCATTGTTAACCATATCCTTACTACCCCTTCATTGAAATCTCCAAGTCTTTTATGCCAAAGATCTAACTCAGAGATCTTATGTCCTCTATAAGGGAACAAGGCATGACCAACATTACCTTGAATCTTCAATGTGAAGAGTCTTCCTTCTTTCTTTCCTGAAACAATTTGTTCATACCCATTACTAGGGTCTTCCACAAAAACTCCATCATTAGTGAATCTTACTTCATAACCTTTTTCAACAATTTTCCTTTCACTTATCAGATTCTTTGGAATTGTAGGAACATACAAGACCTTACTCGGGAGAGTACTTCCATCCTTGGCCTTCACTGATCCAATTGACTTCACACTGTGCTTTGTATTATCACCTGTTTGAACTACATGATTAGTACCTTATTCTCCAAATCAGTCATCAAAGCTATATTACCACTCAGGTGATTGCTACACCCTGAGTCAATATAGAAGACTCTTTGGTCTTCACTTTGCCTTTCACAAGTTGCATTCAAAATCAAGGTTGAATCCTCCGTCTGATCTGAAGCATAATTGTAGTAGGTATTGTTGTAGGATTGACTTTGGAAACCTCTACCTACATTTCTTCCAAGGTAACCTGTACTATCTCTACCTCTAAATATACCTTTTTGGTTTGTACCACCTCTTCCTCTTGAATTAAAGTTCTGACCATATCCTCCATTATTCTGAGTATTATGCCAACAATCATGAGCTAAATGATTTGCCTTACCATAAATCCAACAAGCTTTGGCTCCATCTTTACTGCTTCTGCCTCTTCCTCTACCTTTGCCACCTCCTCTTCCTCTTAGGAAGTTGGATTGGCTAGTTGTACCTTCATCTTCAGTTACTTGTTGCTTGCATTTGCTATTCTTCTTCTTATCCTTTGAATACATTGCTTGACCTCCACTCTTATCACCACCACCTTTGACATCCTATTCAAAAGTTAGCATGTGTCCTAGCAATTGGTTTAAATCACGAGTGAAATGATCTGGTGACTATTCAGTAAGCAAAATGAATGGCTTCTATTTCTCGACTCCTCTCAAACCTGTGAGGATTTTCCTTACCAATTTATCCTCCTCAATGTCTTCATCAAATGCTCCTAATGCATGTGCAATGTCCTTCATCCTTGTTACATAATGAGAAATAGATTGAGAGGCCTTCTTCTTGACTGTGGTAAACTTTGCCCACAAAGATGCCTTCCTTGACTTTGTAGTGTTTTGGAAATGCTCCTCCGTACATATGTATACAAGTCTTCATTTCTTGAATATGCTATATTTCCAATCCTCAATTGTTGATCTTTTCTTCATCCTTTGACTTCATGTCTTTATCCAAAACATCAATTGGTGGTTAAATTGCACCAACAAGCGTCTGCCCCAGTTCTACAAATCCTAGATCTGAATAAGCCTTTCCAATTAGAATTATATGCAAGTTCATCTGCAGTAGGAGCACTAATAAGCCAAGAAGGTCAATCAATACCTTTTGAAAGTAGAAAGCTAAGTCCTCCTCAATAAAACTATTCTACCTATGAGCGCGAGATGATTGCTATTATAAAGGTTCGGAAGAACTTGCACCATTACTTGTATGGAACAAAGTTATCCATAGTCTTTGATCAAGAGAGCATCAAGTGGTTTGCAAAACAACGAGATTTGAGAGGTAGAAAAGCAAGATGGGCCAAACAGTTACAAGAGTTCGATTATGAACTAAGGTACAAGAAAGGAAAGTTTAATGAAGTGACACACGCCTTAAGTCAGATGACTATGTTGAACAACCTAAGTTTTATACAAATTTAAAGTGAATTTATTTCAACTTTGAAAGAAAGCTGCAAAGAAGATCCAAGCTATAGACAAGCATGGAAAACAACAGAACAAGGCCAATAGAATGAAGCAAGTACTTCTGAGAGGAGTTTAAACACTATTCTCTCCAAGATCAATATTTTCTTTATAAAGGTAAGGTTTCTGTCCCAAGTATGTCAAACATACGAAATCGAGTGTTTTTTGAATGCCATGATGCTCCAAGTGCAGGACATCCTCATATTAACCTAATAAATTAGTTAGTTAAAGGACATTTTTATTGGCGTAGTTTACATCAAGTTGTGCATAAACAATGTATCCAAGTGTCATAAATGTCAAGTCAATAAGTTTGAAGGACTTAAAGTTGGAGGATTGGTGCATCCTTTGGAGATTCCCAAAGGAAAATGGGAAAGTATTTTCATGGATTTCATTTCTAGATTATCCCACACACAAAGGCTTTGATTGAGTCCGGGTTGTAGTTGATGGATTGAGTAAACTTGCTCAGTTTATTCAAGTTAAGACTACTTATAAGACTCTAGAACTTGCAAAAATATTTATAAATCAATTTCATAGACTCTATGGTCTTCCATTAGAGATAGTTGCTGATAGCGATGCTCGATTTACAAGTCATTTTTTTAAGAAGCAGTCTTTAGTAGACTTGAAACTAAATTAAGTTAAAGTATAGTTGAACATCCCCAGATGGATGAAAAGACTCTTCCATATGGAGCAAACTATGCTCAAACCTTTGGGTGGAACCTAAGAGGGGGAGAATAAAAGAATGAGAAGATCATGACTCTTCCACCTAGGAAAGCCTAGAAGCTTAACAGCACTCTGGTTTCTAAAAGTGAAATTTTTCCAAGAGGCATCTTTGTTGCTCCACGCTTTCATTAGCCATTAGGCTGCCAACTTATTGGCCATTCCTTAAATGTCAAGAATGACCAAACCACCTTGATCTTTTTTTATTATACAAGTAGCCCATTTAATTTTGGGGACACCCCTTTTATTAGGATCTCCCATCCAAACAAAGCTACTCTAAATTATTTCCAAATTGACAATCTCTTGGTCCTTTAGTCTCCAACAAGAGAGAAAGTAATTAATCAAAGAAAGAAAGAACATGTTAACCACCATAGATCACCCTTCTAGGTTGATCTTCATACCTTTCGAGTATGTCATTTTGTTATCCAACTTAGAAAGAGCCTAATTCCCTCACTAGCTGATAAAAAAGTTGAGTCCCATTAGAATACCTAATAGAGAGAAGATTTTTCCCCTTTAGGATCATCTCATAGCCAATGTCAAATCAAAATTTGAGGTGGATGCCCAATAACGGCCCTAAAAGTGCTTTAAAAGTGATTAATTTGGAATCCGATGCCTCACAAAATGTATTTTGACAACACCAAAAGGTATCAATGCTGGCTAGATAATTATGCACAAAAGCATTTGTGTCATTGGTAAATAGTCTCATAATCATTTGATCTTGATTGAGGGGAAGAAAGAGGCCTTGAATGTGACCAGAACATTCATGATGTTTAACAAGGTGGCGAAGACCATTGACAGCGATTGCAAAGAGAAGAGGGGCCAAAGGGCAACCTTTCTTGATAGAACGCTTTAGTTGAATAGCTGGAAAAATTTCACCAATGATGTTTATCTACATTGATGCATTTTGCAACAATGTTCAAACCATTAATGAATTTATGTCCATAGCCAAGGTCTTTCAAAGATGGGAGAATGAAGTCCCACTCGAGTCTGTCATAAGCTTTGTGGAAGTTAATCTTAAGGAAGAGGACATCTTGAGTGGGCTCCTCAATGAAAGCTAGACCTTCCCAAACATCAATGATATCCTCGAGAATGGACCTTCCCTTGATGAACCCTTTTTTATTCTCACTCATCTAGTTTTGTAAGTGATAGATGATATGATTAGCAATAACTTTAGCAAAGATCTTATAACCTGTTTGTAACATCCTAATTGGGCACCAATTTGCAATCATGTTTTTGCTATCTTTTTTGTGAATAAGCTTGATAACCCCTTCACTGAGACATTTGGGCAGCGCACTAAAAGAAACTGCCTCTTCCCACACTAGATGTAATGAGGTAGTCACCACATGCTTGAAGGTCTTAAAAAACTCATTCGTGAAGCTATCTTGCCCCAGGATTTTGCCATTAGGAAGTGAACCAATGACTTCAAGAATCTCATAATCCAAAATGGGAGCTTGAAGAAGAGGCTTCATATTTTGGTGAATTCTTTTGCTTATGACTATAGAGATGGATGCCATGCAATCTGACTTGTGAGGAAAAAGAGGCATGGAAACCCCCAAAAGCTAGGAATAATTTATCATCATTCCTTTCTACCTTTCACTATCATCATTCCTTTCTACCTTTCACTACGTTTTCTTTTCAAGTTCAGTCATTTCAAATGTGTAGCCTTGCTAATTATTTGTTTATGTTAATATTATTATCAAAATTGATATTGTTAGTAGTAGATCACTGTGGTATCCATGGTTAATTATCCGTTTATGCTGATGTTATTATCAAAATTGATATTGTTAGTAGTAAATAACTGTGGTATCCATTGTAGAATAATAGGGAAATCTCAACATAAAAGTAGAAAAGTCTGGAATTTCTCAGATGATGAGGACTTGTGAGAAAGGAATCACTAACCTTATTTCTTCATCTTTCTTGCACTGAACCCCATCGATATCCATCATGAAAGGGATGGCTTCCTTGGATTGCTTCGTATTGAGGAAGAAGCACATCTCTTTAGTAGGTTTGTTCTCCTTTCCTACTTGCCAATGTATACCTCTAGATTCTTTCTTTGAATTATTCTTCCTATATGAGCATGCTTCTCATTTTTCAGAGCCTTGTTTGGTATTGAGAGTGGCCTACATTTATTTGTTCCTAAAGATGCACCTTGGATCAATATTTTGCCTTGTAGTTGGATGAATGTTTTGAAGATTCTTCTGAGTCTTGATGATGATGTGTTGTGTCTTGATGACCACCTTTCTTTAACGCTTGTCCGGTGAGGAGCAGGTGGCAAAAGGCTAGCTCAAAGCAATAGAAATCTCCTATTGGACCGAGAGGAATGATAACATTGCCGGATTAGCATGAAAACAAGGGGCTTTCTTGAGAATGTTGACCAACTTGAAGATAAGCACAATTGGGTAGTGAAATAGTTGGCCACCTTTCTCCAACACTTGGTCCGCGAGGAGTAGGTGTCAAATGCCGAGCTCCAGGGAGTAGAAATCTCCTCCTAGAGTGAGGGAAATGAGAAGGTTTTCAGATTAGCATGAAACCAAGGGGCTTTCTTGAGAATGTTGACCGGCGCGAAGGTATGCACAATTGCAAATGTTAATCGTCTTGAAGGTAAGCACAATTGAGAATGTTGACCAGCTTGAAGTGCTTTCTTATGTTTGTTGAAACAAGAAGTAATAAATATGGTCCATTACTTTTAGTTTTGATTAGGATTATCATATAAGGAAGATGGAGGATATAAGTACGATTTCCATCATTTCTAAGCATAATGAATAGTAATTCCACTTTTACTTACCTTAAAATGCACCTTTCTATATAGATTGAAAAAAATGCAGCTTATTTCTAAAATGTACAGAAAAATCTCGAAACCTGTATTCTATCAAACCTAATTATTCTTCTAATTGTGATGCATCTCATGGTTTTGAACCATTTTCTTACGTTTGACAAGAAACTTAATCTAAAAGCCATCTGTGTCTCCTGTTTAGAGAATATTTTTTTCTGCTTATTCCTATTTTTCTGTTCCATTCATTCTTATTCACTTTATGTTTGTGTGTCTTATGTGTCTACGTGTACTCACATCTTCGTCTATGTCATATCACCACCATCGGAATATTCCAAAGTGAAAAAGTGAAAAGTAGAGAGAATATCTCACTATCATCATTCCTTTCTACCTTTCACTACGTTTTCTTTTCAAGTTCAGTCATTTCAAATGTGTAGCCTTGCTAATTATTTGTTTATGTTAATATTATTATCAAAATTGATATTGTTAGTAGTAGATCACTGTGGTATCCATGGTTAATTATCCGTTTATGCTGATGTTATTATCAAAATTGATATTGTTAGTAGTAAATAACTGTGGTATCCATTGTAGAATAATAGGGAAATCTCAACATAAAAGTAGAAAAGTCTGGAATTTCTCAAATTCGACAACGAAATTTTATTTTACAGCTTCATTTTTGGTCAAGCGACTTGACATACTAAACATAGGAAAGGAAATAGGCTATGATGATATTCATTTACAATCATAATTCCCATTAATCAAAACTTAAAATCAATTAGGAAATAAACTGTGGGGCTCTTGTGAATGTAAAAAATGTAATGGCCAAAGTTTCATCTAACTTTTGTTATATTCTATAATTTTCGTGCTTGAGAGATATTCTCATACTATGCTTCTTGTGGAAAGTCAGTTTTTTTTTCTTTTATCTTCCTCGTTCTCCTTTCTCTGTATATATACTTGTATGGTCAATGTGTTCTTAAGCATACTTATTCAGTAAATATCGTTAGAATATCTCAATCTACACACACGAAAGGCTAACAAGGATATCTACGTACACCATCCCTTATTATGAACTATTATTTCATGTGTTTTTGCTTTTATGATGATGGTGATGATGATTTTTAATATTCGTTTCAACATCACTTATATTTAGTTATGTTTGGCATTATCCTAATCTCTAGTGAATAACACTAGTATTGCTGTTGTCATTTTATAGTATGGTAGGAAGCCTTGTATCTTAAATCTCTTTTATAATATATTCTGCATTATAGATGAAATTACCCAGTCCTGATATATTCAAAAACTATATACCATCCTGTTATAACAAGGTTCAAGTTTTTAATGATTGAAAGTAGTTGACTTTAGGAATAAATATCTCAAGAGGGAAAGACAGGTTTTCTTTATGATTCTCTCATCTTGAGGATGAAGTTATTGGGAGTTGTTATATACAATTGGGCTCTTATAACTCTTCATTTTCCTTCTGAGAGCAGTATTGTAACTCTTCATTTTCCTACTGGGGGCAGTATTCTCCTTCCCAAATCTTTGCAAAGTGCAGTATTGTATTGTGAGGTAAATCTTTAATGCTTCTCCTTCCCTAGCGAGCATCGCAGTATGAAATATCCCTTCGGTCTGTCATTTCAATGGACTGGAATTATTGAACATCACACTTTCAAACACCTGAGTAGACATGGGTCCTCTCTCCCCCACGCACCAAGGGCACGCGACAGCTTTAAGGATCAATGGCCCGAATGCCTAGTAGATAATATTCCCATCCTCAGGCCCCTCGAAATCTCAACCTGAAGATATAAGCCTCCAGATTGAGGATCGCCCTTGACCTCATGATCTCCTATTCATCAAATAAGAGTGTCTTCAAGAAGCCATGTCTAGGCCTTCTGTACACTTTCCCCTCCGACATACCACTGAGGAATCACCATAGCCTTCGAGCCAAGGTGAAGAACATGCTTTGAGTGCTGACGCTTGTCTTGGATGACTTTGTGAAGATAATCATTTCCATCCGCAGCCTCCAATCAACCAGCCACTCCCGACACAATATAATTGAGTTTCCTGTCGCTGGAGCCAAACAATAATGTACTCCTCATCATCCGAGGCGTCCCTTTCCTGTGTTTCCCTGATGCGTAAAGTCCAATCAACGTATATACTTCTGCACAGACATGTAAAAATGACAAAGAAGATAGTCTGTAGCTTATGTTTGATCTGTGGATCCGAATGTCAAACACTGGCAGGATGTAGAATTCATCCTGCTGGAATGTAGATTCCGGATTATCTGCAGAATGTGGTGCGAAAATCTTTGATCATATACATGAAACTACATCATTGTTCATGAGTCCTGGAAGTTCCACTTTTGCCTGTTGGGCGGCCCACTGTCTCATGAGTCCTAGAAGCTTCTGTTTCGCTGAAGATGGTCAAAAGCGGCGCTGCAGGATACTGACCGCCTAAAGCGGTAAAAGGTGCCAGGATGATATGGCAAAAGAGCGCTCTCTCTCTCTCTATCTATCTCTATCTCTCTCTCTCTCTCTCTCCAGCAGCTCCGTCAAATGAACTAAAAGTGCGTGCTGGCAATCGCTATGATGTTATGATCCACCTCTTTGCGCATCTCTCTCTCTCTCTCTCTCTCTCTCTCTCTCTATATATATATATATATATATATATATATATATATAGTCTCTCTCTCTCTCTCTCTATATATATATATATATATATATATATATATATATATATATATATATATATATATATATATATATAGGGTCCTTATACTTTCTAGGGTTAAGAGTGTTTGCACATGAAGTATAATCTAGTAGACAACTTTATGTCAATGCTATACGGTCCTTACATTTGTTTGGTTGCAAAGCATATAAGCTACATGGGTTTCTAATATAGGGTACATGGGCTTTGGTTGCAAAGCATATAAGCTACATGGGCTTTCTAATATAGGGTACATAGGCTTTCTGGCATAGGCTACATTGGAGTAATAATATAGGCCACATGGGCTTTCTAATATGCTACTTGACCATTTGAGAAAGGGAGGTGAGAAATACTATTGACATGCTAGATGCAACGGCCTTATAGGTCTGGGATTGGATGGATTGGATTGAGGTTGTCATAGTTATAGAGAAATGTTCACGTGCCATCACACTTTCTTTAGATATTTTAAAAGAAAAAGTTAATGTATAGTAGACTAAATGTGGGACCTCTCGAGCTCTTGTAATGCTAGAAGCTATCATAATCTTGAAAATAAAGCATTGATGCCAATATGCAAAACAAGAGATTCTCTTCAAGTAAAAGAAGACAAGTACAGTTAAGGAATGATTTTTTACCCTAAAAGGTGTTTACATTGAGGGGAAAAAAGATAATCTTAATGGGAATAAAGGTGCATGATCAAACCATACAAGGAAGCTTTCAGTGTGAGGTGAAAATATGGGGCTGAAGACTTCCACATTTTATTGATATTGAGATTGTCTAGAAACTAACTCCAAGAGCTACATATAAGAAATGGATACTTATTGACTAGGCGATGATTTTTCATGATCTCTTGCCACTAACTAGTGCTTCATAGAGTTTCGTTAATAAAGTAAAATGAAAATATCGGAAGAGAAATCAAAGTCATGTGGATCCCTACTACATTCCTTGCTTTAATAACCTGGCCTAAGAAACTTGGTTTATAATCTAGACGCTTGAGCATAAGTGGTATTAGAGAGTATTTAGTAACTTCACACAAAAGCGAGGACCCTTCTGGACAAAATAAAGAGCACACCTGTTACATGTTATACATTGGAGTCCATTTCTAGACCTTGGTAAAATGCTTTAGATGTATAATCATAGAATACATGAATACAATCTAGTAAAATCCTTAGATGACACAAAAACATATAGACCCAGTAAGTTTGAAAGTGTGACACAAAACAAGAACGTGGGTACCTTCTTACATTAGCTTCACACTCAAACTATAGATAATCATCATAGTTGCATATTGTATGTAGGGGACTACTTCTACTCGATGTTACGATGTCTTAGAAATTTGATCATAGAATTCATGAACAAAATCTCAAAGGCACAAAGGTGTGTTATCTTGAATGTAATACAACTATCTTATATTCTTTTAGAAAAAAAAAAAGATAATCATAGGATTTCTATAAGAGGACAATTATCTCTTCAGCGAGTCGCGTCATAAAGGGATTCTAAAACTGTGTTGCATTTATTCACCAAATAATAAAAAATACCAAATATAGTCCGCTTATTCAAGGATTTGCAAACATCTACTAATAAAAGTTAACTCGTCTTCTATTTTTCAATCCAAAACCACTTTTGATAAAGAAAAACCTTTTGTTCAAAAACACTCTTCATTGAAAATTGTTTTCGAAGCAAAAGCAAAAATATATATTTTTTCATTCGATCGAAAATTTTGATTTGACCACATATTTTTTATTAAGTTCATAGAGTTTTATTTTCTGGCATAGCATTCATAGAGCTCCCTTCTCTAGCATAGCATTGAGGTATTGATTTCATTTAATTTATTTTTCTTTTTGTTCATATTTTTATTGTGTATCATGCATATGCTATGATTCACATATGCCTGTCTTAAATATATGTGATTTGTATTCATCTGATTTTTATTTATGGTTTTTTAATCATCAAAGTATACATGTTCAACTCACGAAAGTGATTCTTACCTGTATACTTTGATTAATCAGATTATTAAACAAAAAACTACTATGATTGTTCGACTCGCTACATCGATTCTTACTTTCGTAGTAGTATAGGACTATGCGCACTAGATCTATTGAGATTGTTTGAATCGCTCCCTCGATTCCTACTCTCTTGAGGGTGTAGGGAGTCTATAGAGAATTTTGTGATTTTATGATTCTTTGACTATTACTATCACAATAGTCACATAGATTTGTATGAGCATAATTATACATAGAATAGAGTCGTGGGTGTATAAAAACTATTGTGATTGTTTGATTCCTTAATGATTCTTTGTCTCCTACTTTCACAATAGTTATATACATTCATGTAATTAGAATAGGGTGTATATGAACTATTATGAATGTTTGATTATTTGAATCTTACATTCTTAATATTTATTTAGGTTCAATTAAATATTATAACAATAGTCTCTAATTATATATAGATCCACTTATCTATCTATCATACTATTTATCTATTTTTATATATTTGTCAATTTATCCATTTATTTACTTTTTTATGTATTTTTCTACATTGTCAAAGAGCGAAGGAGGTCTAAGAAGGGGAAGAGCGGTGCGGGATTGGATCAGGCCCTCCTAGGTGTTAGTGCATCATTCCTCGTCCCACGAGCGGGGTCTGCACACTATGCACCTCATCTTGGTATGGTGATTGTATCGTAGGTTGTAGGTCCACGCCTCAGAAGAGAAGGCGAAAAGCACTTCATTGTGCATGTATACTCATAAGCATCGTGGATGAAAAATCGAAATACGATGCTAGGAAACAAAAATCACTGGACTCGATGCACCAAATAAACAAAGTATGCTCAATGAAACAATGAATATACAATTGATGTGACCAAATTGCTCTCAATAATACAATGAATCATGCTACAGTGCGGATCAGGGATAAAGTATATACTTCCAGATATAGTACAAGAAGATGCCCAAGAGCTTCAACTTGGGTCTTTGTAGTAGGAGTTTTGGTTCACTTTAGGTCTTTGGTCTTTACTTCGTTTCCTCGATCTTTTAAAATCGTGCAGTAACCTCCAAATCCCATAGCAACCTCCAAATCTTGTAGCAAAGTGGAGAGAAAATACACAGGGGGTAAAAAAATCATTAGTACCTTGAAAATAATAGAACACATTAGAAAAAGAATGACTTCCTTTTTATTTAACTATTTTTAATTAAATTATTTATTTATATCAATCCCTTTTCATATCCTTTCGTGCCAAATGATTTGATAAAACAATTGGTGTCAACGAGTATTTAAGGCGATAATCAAAAAGGGGAAGGAAAACCCGAAATCTTTCTCTCTCTCTCTCTCTCTTATGTGGTAGCTTGCTTAGAAGGAAATTACAAGAGTTCCCAATGGCTTTTATGCAATTATGCTCATAAGGAAATAAGAACCTTCATTCTAAGAATCATGTTTTGCTTTGTGGTGCTTCCATACCTAAAACTTCTTGAAGTTGTAACAATTATGCCATGTTTGATGTTTCATGATGAAATTTACTAAGGCATATGGTACGATACACGTTTTGGCCTCATTATCTATCCTCAATTAGACGCTACACAACAAATTTCTTGCCAACAATAGCTTGGAACATGTCAAATTTTTATCATATGTCAAAATTTCCAGTTTTTGAATCAATTGCTTTTAATGCTAAGCTCGCTTCATGCCGAACATAAACTTGGTCTTAATATTTATGAGTTCATGCTTTATGAAAGTCTCGATCCACAATGTAACATATTTAAATCGATCATTTATTATCAATCAACCGAGCAATACTATTCGCTCTCTTTCATCATAGCCACTTTCTCTTTCTCTCAACCGTTCAGTGTACACCATCATTTATCTTGGGCTTTGCATCGATCTCTATGCCTCTCTCTCTCTCTCGGAGGTCATTTGCAGTAGTGCCCGAGTGGAGGACTTCTTGATTCCTCTCTCTGTCTCTCTCTCCACCGATCATTGATTCTGCACATCTATCTTTTGCATGCGGCGGTCAATCACCATGAGCAGCATCTCTCTCTCTCTCTCTCTCTCTCTCTCTCTCTCTCTCTCTCTCTCTCTCTTTTTGCCCCATTTTGTGCCGCCATAGCTGCTTTTGTATTGTCATCTCTCTCTCTCTCTCTCTCTCTCTCTCTCTCTCTCTCTATATATATATATATATATATATATATATATATATATTCTATGCCACCATAGCTGCTTGCCTATCATCATCTCTCTCTCTATCTCTCTCTCTCGTTCTCTCTCTCTCTCTCTCTCTCTCTCTCTCTCTCTCTCCAACGTCCACGCTCATTCATTCTATGCCAACCCTCGAACTACCATATCTGTGCATCAGCCTCCATAGCACTCTCTCTCTCTCTTGCACCTTCAGTTTTCCCTGTGCGTGATTCTTCCCAGGGTAAATGAAGAGAGCACAAACAGCAGGGAAGAAGATGGGCGCAGAGAAGACAAGGAGTCATGCTGCACCTGCATGATACACGCAACAGACAAGAAGCGGAGGGTGCCCCATGCACCTGCATTTCAGGTTGGGCTCAATAATCACTCATGACTCGCTCGCTTCACCTGGAGGCTGGTGATACAGTTGTTTTCGACCAATAATATGAATCAATAGCCACCAAGGATAAAGGCCTGCCAAAATAAGTAATAAGTAGCCTTCGAAGCGTTGCTCAAAGGAGAGCTATATCAAGAGAAAATCCCAGCATTCTTCATTCTTTCTCTCCGAACGAATCCTTCAATTAGCATTTCCTGCATTCTATCCTGATGCAAGTGTTTGTGAAGATCAAACATATCATCCATAGTTCATTACTTCATATTTTGATGCCTCTACTTGATTTTTCACCTGTTAATTACTAATCTAATAATCATGCAGATAAGATCACCACGATGCATACAACAGCACAAATTTCTTTGCTCATGTATAAGAGAAACATAGAGGATGAGAGAGTCTCTCTCTCTCTCTATACCCCTCTCTCTATCTCTCCCTCTCTCTCTCTCTCTCTCCATTGGATTGGTAGCCAAAGATGGAGATGAGGGGGATGATCATGGAGAGGCAATCAAAATAGTACTCGTAAAGCATGAATAAGAAAGTAAAACATGAACAAGAAAATCAATGAATAAGAAAAGACAACGAGCATACCTGAAGAAAATTTCATGGGCAAGACGAATAGGAATTGGACAGCTATTTATAGGTTTCCCTCCCTAGGACTTCTCTCTAGAATCTTCTAACCTCTCTAATTCTTCCATTTTTACTTCTTTTTCTTTTTTTCCTTTTTATTTTTGGACAAAGGTTCGGTTTCACATCTGATGTAGAAAACGAAATTAAATCAAAAGGTTAAACTTAGGATAAATGACAAAACTAAGGTTCCAACCTAGGGGCTCAATCGGGGAAAGTTAGGTTTTTCCCACAATTAAGGAAGTTATGCAATGCATATGAAAAAGAGATGGCCTCAAATAAAGTGTATCTCATGAGAAAGTTATATGACATTTGCATGAAGGACAGAGATAGTGTTGTTTCTCATCTGATGAGTTTGATGCTATATTCTCCCAATTATAGGCTTAGAAAATGGATATGGATAATGAAATGAAAGCAGTCTTGTTGTTATGCACCTTGCCATCATCATGGGAGATGTTTTGCAGAGCTATTAGCAATAGTGCACCTGTTGGTAAACTGGTCTATGATCACATATGTGGAGCACTCTTGAGTGAGGAGATTCCCAAAGAATCTATGGTTGGCAGTCAAAATGGAGATGCATATAATGTTCATGATTCTTACCAAGGAAAGAATTAGCAATGTGGTAGGAGAAAGAACAAAGAAAAAAATGGTCAACAGAATAAGAGTGGAACTAAATCAAGGAAGAGGGATATTGAATGCTATTACTGTCATAAAAAAGGACACATGAAGAAAGATTGTTATGCATTAAAGAATGCTAAAGGTAAAGGATAGAATGTTGATGGGCATGTTAAACAGTTACCTACACCATCTACTTGGACTGAGAAGATTGAAGAAATTAATGCTATTTCTGATGATGTTGATGTGCTGACACTTGATAGTACTATGCCACGTGAGGCTCTTATGGCTGATTCTCTTTCCCACATGTGGCTGCTAGATTCTGGTGCTTCTTTCCATGTGATACCACACAGAGAATGGTTCTCTAATTATGTAGCAAATTCTATTGGTACCGTGAGACTTGGTGACTCTTACAAGTGTGAAGTTGTGTGGATTGGAGATACGGTTGTGCAGTTCATTGATGGTTCAAAATTTACTATTCATAATGTATGCCATGTACCTCAGTTATCATGCAGTTTCATGTTAGTTGGTGAACTTGATGACCTTGGTTACAAGGTGGTCTTCTATGCTTAGTCCTTTTGCATATCAAAGGGCAATCACTACAACAAATTAGCCGTATATCGAGGCCTTTACCGAGGAAATTGAATGGGTGCATTTTTGCCCCGATGTCGGTGTAAGTGTCGATATGCACGTTGGAACTAAAGCACCGATATATTGCATTCGGATGAGCATCGGTATAATCATCAGTATAATTGTTGGTATGAGCGTCGTGACGCTCATACCGACGATCATAAAGACGCCTGTGTTGGGTATACCATCACGAATATCGGCAGCCGCTGTGTGTACCAACGCTTATTCTGATGACCCTACTGGGAGTACCGTGGCTTATATCGATGACCATATTTGCAAAAAACATTTTTGGGTAGAGTGTGTTCTCTTTTGCTATAACAACATTACCATGATGTTGTTTACCAAAAGACAATACACTCTGCCCAAAGAAAACCAAGTACATGTGATGTGTACTCTAATGGCAACCAAAATATGATTTCATAAAGCAAAATATTATTGGACACAAAAGAGATAATCAAAATGAACCATGAACCATGAACCATGTACAAAAACGTTTATATATTTCATAAATGAAGCATGTACAAGAGTGTGGCAAACCACTGTCATATATGAGGCTTTTACAAAATGTGGCAAAGCATTGTCATATAAGAATCAAATACAAAGTTCTCATGCACCACTTCCATACACATGCACAGAATGTTCCATATCAACAATCCTCCAACAACGAACATTTATAAAATGAGATAAATTCACATGAGATTTACAAACAACAAGTAAAAACCAAGTTTATAAATTCATCACCTCATTGCAAACACTACCATGAAATGACCACAAGGCATCCGTCCAAGTCCTCCAATAGTGCATCCAATCCATGACGATATCCATAAGCCACCTCCGTTTGTGTTGGAGGACGACCCATTGCGAGCTCCTACAACAAATATACAAAACATTAGAGGAACATACATGATAAGATTAATACAAACAAACTCAATAAACCAAATGGTACTTACAAACTCGTGACGCGTCGTGTCATATTCGCCGCTGCTCAAATGTGACGGTCCAACTGTATCTAAATATGTGACTGTGGCATCTCGCTGTTAGCCATATCGATCAAGAGTCTGCTGCTGCTTGTCGTGAATCATACCCCACTCCCCAGCATCTAACCATAGGCTTTGGTAAGCTTGCTCTGAAAGCATCACGAGCCTCAGATCCTCGATGGGACATAACTTCACGTGTAGTGTGCAGAATCCACTCTGAACTGACAAGAGGCTACCCATGTGCTGGCTCCTGATAAATCGTCTTTGTGATATAATTCTTTCGATATTTGTCTTGTTCACTCCATTTCAACAAACTGTACGGAGCAAAGCTATCATATACGTTGACGCATTGCTTTTCCAGCCGAGCTCCATCTTTGATACTATACACCTTGGAGTCATCATGGTCATGAGCACCCCAAGGTGTACGTGGTGTTCCACGTGGCGTATCACGTGGCACACCTACATCTAAGGTACTCGCTCTAAGAGTAGAAGTGGGTGACACAACCTCTGTTGCACTGCCTCCACAATAGCGGCCTCCTCCAGACCTACCTGTACATCCGCGCCTAGAACCTCCTACTCCGGAGCGTGACCTTGACCTACGAGACAACCTAGCACCTGTATCATGCTAAGGTGTCGAACGCACATGTCTACTACTAAAGCTAGTAGGGGAGGGTTAGAAAGATGGTCATGGTGGAGTCATAAAGCTAAGAGACATACCTCTAGTGGGAGTAGCACCACCCACAGGAGTGACACCGGTAGGAGTGACACTAGTAGGAGTGACACCAACGGGAGTGAGGCGGGCAGGAGTGAGACCGACAGGAGTGATTTCGGGAGGAGTGAGGCGAGGGGGAGTGCTACCACGAGCGATCCAGTACTGTGACGCAACGGCCATACATGCAAGAGGTACTTGGGATATGAAGTCTAAGAACTGCTCATTAATCATGGAATGTGGAGTGACTAGAGGAATGTCTCCCATCGTGCTCTGTAACAAAAGAACTCAAATAACTAGCATACGAAAATAAAGGTAATATAGAGAAATGGTAGTGTAAAAAAGAACCTAGCAAAAAAACTAAACAAAAATTAGTATGTACAAGTGTTTGATTCAAAACTCCTCTTATCTAGCATCCTCTTGGAGATCCGATGCATAGAGAATATCTATCTCTATATTGATGAATTCTAAATCACTTGTTATGCTAGTCTCTTCTTGATCATCATCTATTGCTTCATCCAACATTTCGTTTTCTTCAAGGACCTCTTCTTCTCGAACAATGATCTCTTCCTCATCCACTATCAAATGAATCTCAAAGTCCACTACAGATGGACTTTCTTCTACATCTATGTTCTCACAAATTTGTCTACTACGTGGGACAACTTGTAAAACAAATAGCCACTTTAGTTCTTTCGAATATCGTATAAAAACAACTTGCTCACAATATTTGAGAATTACAAATTTATCTCTTTCATCCGTCCTTAATTTTGTAGAGTTGACTTGAATTATTATATAGATGTGTATTTCTTATATAATTAAAATCCTATTTTTCTCTACTTAATTATATATATTTTATTTATTTATTTAAAACACTAGCTCTTTTCATATTTATTTATCTACACAATTTACTTATTCTCTCTCTCTCTCTCTCTCTCTCTCTCTATATATATATATATATATATATATATATATATATATATATATATATATATATATATATATATATATATATATATATATATATATATATATATATATATATATATATATATATATATATATATATATATATATATATATATATATGTGTGTGTGTGTGTGTGTGTGTGTGTTGCTCTAGCACAATGGTGAGAACCATGTTAAGAAGCTCCACCTCCTTAATGTCAATGTGCGGAAGAGATAGGAGTGATATGAAGATCGTGAACATGAGATGAAGTGAGAGTGAAGGTGAGAAGCATAGAGATGCACACACACATACACACACACAACGAAGAGATAAGCAAGACACAATGGAAGGTGAGAAATCAACTCTATCACTCAAGATCTCAATTACAAGCTCAAATTAGCTCTAAGCTCACACTAACCAACCTCAAAAATGAGCTCTCTAGCTCTTTTTATAGATTCTAGACTAGTTTTGATCGGGTTCACATCTAGTGACCGGCATAGTTAAAAAATAGGTTCTAAGGGCTATTTGAAAGGATAAACGGTGTCTAAAAATAGCCAAAATTGGTACGCGCATTCTACCTAAGCTCCTCAAGCTCAAGGACTCCTCAGTGCAAAAAATGGAGCTATAAATTACAAAAAGGGTTTTTCTATGTTACATATGTTACAAAAGTGATGAAAATCACTATTGGAGGTTTTGAAAAGTATTTATAAAATATAATTCTTTGAAAATTGATTCGATTGACTCCCTGTTCTATCTTTACATGCTTCCGCATCTTCTATGCCTCTGGCTACTACCAACACCCCCCTCCCTCTCGCTTCTGTCGTCCTCCATAGAACCTTGTTGTGAGGTTTGTCGGACATAATTCTGGAGTAGTTCCTGAGCGAGGGTGTGTTCTGATATGCAAATTCCTCGGGCTAGATCTGCCTCAAGTTTCTCCCAATCAATGGGTTGTGGTTCATCGGATGGCGGGAGTCGATAATGCATGGAATATACCACCTATTCACAGGCAAATAACTGCAAGAGGTGTGTAGGCCTATTGATGAACACTTCTGAGTGGCATTCCCAGAAACTGGTTGTGAACATTTCTTTGAAGGTCTGCTTACAACACACCGGTAGGTATTTGATTCTGCAATGCCAGGCGTAACATACCCGAAGCGATGGCGTTGTACTCATATCATATGAAAGATCTAAATTGCCGTGCTCGAAACCCGGGGTGTTTACATGGGTTGCTTTGATGCGTCTGAAGACTTTGAAAACCATTTGCATCATAACAAATATGTTGACAAACATGTACGCTGCTATATCATCCATGTGTTTTAAGTGAGAGAGCCAATGGCAAATTGTGACCATCATGTATCCGACGGTTGGTGGTCCTATGGGTGGCCTGAAATATGGATAATTGAGCCAATCCTGGCATTGCTTGTTGTTCTGTACTTTGATAGCAAATGCCTTCCAGGATCGGCGACGTGGCACTGGTCCCCAACATGGGTTGTACTTTAAGTGTAGTGGTGCCTTTACCCAAGTACTCATCATCTCTGGATAATTCTGTAAGAGATCCTTGCGCCAATCTGGTTGATAGATCTCTCCTTGCTGCACATCTAGTGGCAAATCTTCGGCCTCAAATTGAGTTGCGTGGGAGGGCTTCATGCTTGTTTCTTTCTCTATGGCCAACTGATATTCTGCCATTAACATAAAATAAGGTTTATATTGTAGCTCATGCCCTGATATGCATCTGCGAGGGGCCAAATGAGCA
This sequence comes from Ceratopteris richardii, assembly GCA_020310875.1. Classification (NCBI taxonomy): domain Eukaryota; kingdom Viridiplantae; phylum Streptophyta; class Polypodiopsida; order Polypodiales; family Pteridaceae; genus Ceratopteris; species Ceratopteris richardii. The sequence continues at coordinate 115,424,943 of CM035407.1, read as the reverse complement.
AAGTAGGGAGACTGTAAAATTCTTTCTTCAATCATGGCCATGGCGTGTAGCTGCGCCTCTACCCTTTCTGAGTGGGTTGTTCCAAGTTCTTCTATCGTCTTCATCCATGCGGGAGTTGGAAGTTCGAAAGTCGTCTGGCCTTCGGCCATGACTCGTTTGCCTAGGATGGGTTGGGGTTCATATGCTTCTTCAAAGGTTTCCTCCACCGGAATAGTGACTGTTTCCTCCTCTCTTGGTAGTTCTGGTGGGGAGTCTGGCCTTGGTGGTGCTTCATAGACTGCTATCTGTGATTCAAGGGTTAATACCTGGGCCCGTAATGCGTTGAGTTCCTGACGGATGTCAGGAGATGGGTCCGTAGGAGCTGGTAGTCCTTGTGGTATTGGTGCTCTTAACTGCAATATCTTGTGTTCATCTTTGAGCTTCTGGAACTCCTCGTTCATATTGTCATATTCATCTTGCAATCAGACATGATCATCTAGCAACATTTTCATAGACTCTGAGGGCACGGCTTTAAAGCGACTAGGACTTAATGCTTGATCGGGTTGATCTAGGGCAGCTTCTAAATTCTCTCTGTTCTGTTTTGTAAGCACTGGTTCTCTTCTTTTGCTGCTGCCAAGTGTCGTCTGAGTAAGCCCATGTTCCTGGTGAGAGTCGCATTGCGAATCGTCTGTGCCCTTAACAAATTGTCTTTTGTGATGGTCTCTTTTTTCTTTGCTTCACTTTCGATCTCCAATTTATGATATGCCTCTCATAGCTCTTGGTAGCGGGTGTTCAATGAGGCATTCTTGATGGTCAGTGAATTGAGCTGTGACTGTAGATCATTCGTTGTCTACTGCAACATCGTGTAATTATTTCCAAGAGATTCAAATTCATCTCTTACTTGTGTCATGTAGGTGAACATTTGTCGGAATGCAGTATCTACAGTGGGTGATGGTATTAATGGTGTGTTAAGTGAAGATGCAGTGGGTGTTGATGCAAAGGGAATGGGGAATGGGGGTGGGAATGTGGATGCCGTGGTGATTGTGGAAAATTGTGATGTGCCTATGTATGGTTGTGCCATGAATGAAGTGAGTGGTGGTGCGGTGGGTGGTGAGATATCCATGTCATTGGACGTGGTGTCAAGTGTGGTGACTATGAATAATGGCATGAGAGTGGGTGCGTGCGTGGGTGTAAATACAGGGTTCACAAAGGTTGAAGAGTAATTTACAGTGGGGGTCTCTTGTAGGCCTTGGTGGAAAGGGGCGGTACTTCGGTCACCACGGTGGTATGTACAGTAGTAGTGTGGGGTGGGGAGTCGATTACAATGGTGTCTTCTGCCAATGAGCCTTCAGGGATGAGACGTGCTTCCCTGGCCTATTGTGAAGATTGTGCGCATGTTGGTACTCAAATGTATTTGCCCGGTTTTGATAAGAGTCGTACTCGTCAGGGGTCAGATTGCGGTAATGGTTTCCTCTGCAAATATCTTAAGGCTTCGGTAGATCCCATTGATTTGACAAGTTCCCTGAAGCCTCTGATGCATACTTCCTCGAAACCCTGAGACAAGTTCTTGTTCTATGAGTGCTTGGCTTTCTTCCTCAGTTAACTTCTTACACGCCCAAACTTTTTCCATAGTATGATATAGCTTCTTGATGGCAAATGTATAAGCTTCTGCTTCAAAGGTTTCATCTTCATGCATACTGGTATCTCCCTCGGTGTCCGTGTGCTGTCCTTGTTCATCTGTCTGTACATGCTCTTGGGATTCATGAGTGCCCTGGCTGGCTTCATCGTCTCCATCGTCTTCATCTGTCTCTGTTGTTTCTTCCTCGGAACTAGATACTACTTGTCCTTGTGGTTGGTCTAGGGGAGTGGTTAGATAGCTTGGTTGTTCGTATTCTTGAGAGAAAATCTGGCCTTCAGAAAACTGATTCATTGGAGAAAGCATCTGGCATTTTGAAGTCAAATGTTAGATCTATGGGTTCCGCTTCCAGGTTAGGTATCAGAAAAGAAAATGCTTCCGCACCAATAGTGGCAAGAACTTCTGCTGCAGTGGTGGGAGGTTCTTGGACTGATGTTGGCTGTGAGGTAATCGCACTAGTAGTGCCTTCTGTCGTGATAGGTTGAGACAACCGTATGCGAATAGGTTGTATGGTTGGAGTGGCTTCTGTCGGAGACTGTTCTGGAGAGGGTTGCGGTGAGGGTGATTCTGGGACCTGTAGGTAGGGGATAGTACCTCTCATGCGCTTTCCTGCTCGACCTTTGCTAGCCTTCCTAGCTTTCTTTGCTCTCCCTTTGAATGCTTTCAGCTCCTCGCTTATCATTGCATGCTCGATAGGTAAATTGTAAGCCAAACACATATATACAATGCACGTGAGAACGCAACATCCATTGATTACCTTCGTTCTTTCCCATCTATGTTGGGCTAGGTACAACTGATCAATTATCCAACTAGCAAGATCAACTCTTTGAGGTCCATTACATGCTAAATACAAACCAAACTAGATACGCTTGTGGGGCATGGTGAATCTATCCTGAGCAGGGAAAGCGAAATGCTGCAGGCATATCCTCAATGGTTTAGAGAGCTCAGGTGTGATTGCTGAAATATCTTCCCACTTGGTAACATCTCCACGGAGTGTGTGTACCATGGATCTTGATTGCAGCGCGAATCAGATCTTTAGAAAGATAGAACTTCTTATATGGTGGATCATTTACCAACGACGGCAAGATGAATGTTCCTGGCAGATCTTTGTTCTCCGAAGGTGTCAAAGTGGTGATTAAGTAATAGCATCTATAGAAGTCGGGTTTAGGCAAAGGATAAGTGAAATATTCTGTGAAGCCCGCTCTTGCCCAAACATGTGTTAAGTCTTCTGTGTTCTGTAGTCCTTCGAATTCTCTTGAGACGAATTGGTACTTGGCCCATGTACGGTGATCCAACGCCAAATTGGCTTCAAAGATGAAATCTGCATCTGCCAATGGTCCTGCTAGCACTTTGAACCACTGAGAGATGCGATGAATTTTCTCCATGTATCCCCTAGGAGGATCCTCAATAGGCATAGGTCCTGGGAATCCCTGAAATTCTGGTGGTTGATCCGTAGGATGTGGTTCCGCAAGTAGTTCTCCAATATTGGCCATGGGTACACTGGTTCGAGCTTCAGAAGGTCCTTCTGCTTTCATGATGAATGATGCGAGCACGTAGAAGATCTCCTACAAAAGATTAACACATTAGCATGGAAATTAATCATGATCCCATTAAAGTGAGATCGCAATCCCTTTCCATAACCGATGTGTAACCTGTGTAGCCGAGTGTTGTGATGTGGTTTATGGAATGATTGTTGCAAAACTAATGTAGGTCTCTAGACACCTACATGCTTCAGATGATGCATACATTTTTTGATGAGGTGTTATCACAAGTGATGTTGGGTCACAATGTTGTATAAGGTTCAGTCGTGAATGAGTTATTACAAGGTTGTAGATTAGTCGGGGTGGGAGTTATGTTAGATAAGGGGGTCATAGAGGGCATCTGGATACGTTTCGATATCAACTTCCTAAGAGTTTGTGAGCGGGTGATAGGTTTCTGCTCAAGGACAAAAGATGATATCGGATTTGGTGGTTTTGAGGGTTGAAGAGATTTCTGAGGGGTATATATTACATGGCTTGAGGGTTGAGCTATAATACACTGTTTGGGTACCCAGATTTGCGTGGGTGTGGGTCAGTTTGTAAGGTACTTCTTGGCGATCCAAATATGTCGAGTGTTCGAACTTGTAGAAGAAGGTCGAGGAGATGTTGGATATTGATTCTGCTTCTGCCTTGACTTCTTCTTATCGTTGTCTGCATTGTTGAAATCTGTCGGTGATTTCAATCCTTTTGGCACCCATATTTATCTTGTGCCTCTTGCTTTGTGATATTGCCACTGCTGCTTTCTTCCTTGTGTCGTCTGATATTGTCGTCGGTCTGGGTTCCTTCATCGTGGTTGACTCCTTTGTAGTTGAGCTTGAGAGGTCAGAAGGACACTCTACTTTGGAAAAGAAGGGAGGTCCAACACTTGCGAAACTTGCCCATTAGGAGGTGAGGCATTTTGTACCACAGATCTAGGCCACTCTGCAGTAAGTGTGGAAGGATGGGCACTGCAGGGTGTTTTGCCCATGTGGCTGCTGATGAAGTCCACCAAACCGCTGATTGTCCCCATTTGTCTGCTGATAGTGCCCATTTGGCTGCTAATGGTCCCCATTTGTCTGTTGATGGTGTCCATTTGACCAAGCGGTTGGGCGGTTGTCCCTTCTAGTTTGTAGGAAGCCCAAGGGAAAATCTCCTGACGTCCTTCTGATTGACAATTGTCTATCGCCAAGCCCGTGTGGGCTGGTGTAGACGTAACATGACTTATCTGATCAAAGATCTTCCGGTCCTCCTTCGCATGTTGTTCATATGGTCTAGGGTTACATACCTCAGGCGGAGTGTTGTTAGGGAATTCAAGCGGTATCACTCGCTTCTGATCTAAGGTTCCAATTTGTAAGGAGCCCTGTCTAAGATTTAGGTCCACTGAGTGATCGTAGAGCCAATCTTGGCCAAGGATTAGGGGTTCTATCAGGTCCTCGTCATGGCACACTAGTAGCTTCGCTATCATGGTCACTTCATTTATGAGGATAGGAAGGACCACCTCACCCATGCAAGGGGTTCCCATGCCTCCTAGCCCTATGAGGTATGCCTCAATTGGCCGCATTTCTATTCCTGAGTCCTTATAGTGGGACCATCTAATCGTGCTAGTCGCAGAACTTGAGTCAATTAAAGCCCTGAGCTCTTGGCAAGGGTTGCCGTGCTCTAGCCTGACTGTAATGAATGGTCTTCGATCCACTATGCTAAGATGGGTACTTGACGTTTCTTGACACATGGCCATGGGATATCTGGGTGTTGTTTCCAGATGGTTATAATGTTCTCTCCCTAGTCCTTGTCTTCTTAGTTTCATGCGCTTAATGCATTCTATAGCTTCTGCCTAAGCTTCAGCTCGTATTCTATTTTCTTCCTCCTTACGCTTCTTTGCCAATGTGAGTCTTCTAAGCATATCCTCAGTAAGAGGTTCTTGATATAACTTGACTCTACAACCACTAATGTAATTAGGCATTATGTATCCTTCTAAGGTGGCTATTTGTACTGTTCCACTTGTTGAGAGTCTGTTAATGATCATAGGTCGATAACCTCACTTTTCTAACTTCCATGCATGTTGTTTCAGCATATATACTAGGACTTAGTCTAGATCTCCTTCTTTTAAGCCTTTATCTTTCACATGCGCATCAAAATATGCTTTCTGTCGCTTCTTTGCTGCGTATATTCCTGCTGCTGCTCTTAGCCTGGTTTCTCCTAATCGTTCCAAGTCCATTATTATTGCTGATAATTCATGGCCAGTCCACTGATGTTCTTGTGCAACCTTAAGGGTCGGTATCAAGAAGTCCAAAGGAAGCACAACATTCTGACCAAAAACCATTTGAAAGGGAGTTGCATTGAGTACAGTCTTGTAGGCCACTCGATATGCCCAAACAACGTGGTGTAACTGTTTGTCCCAATCTGAACGTTTGTTGTTAACGAGTTTCGTCAGTACGTTACAAAGGATCTTGTTAGTGCTTTCAGCCTGACCATTGGCCTGAGGATGATATGGTGCGGATTTCTTGTGAATCACCATAAAATCCTGTAACAAATATTCGATGACTTGATTTGAAAAGTGAGTTCCTCGATCGCTCACTAACTCTATAAGCAATCCATATCTTGTGAAGACATTTTCAAATAAGAATTTTGCAGTCATGTGTGCATCATTCTTTTTTGTGGCTTTTGCCTCTACCCATTTGGTAAGATAATCTTTCACAACAATAATGTATTGAGCGTGTGTACCTTTTGCAGGGGGGTTAATGGGTCCTACAAAGTCTATACCCCACTTAGACAATGCACGTCCTCCCATCATGGGTTTCAATGGCATTTCATCTCTGCGAGTAGGAAATTGAGTTCTTTGGCACACATCACATCTCTTAACATAGGTATGTGCATCCATGTGAAGAGTGGGCCACCATAATCTTGCAAAGAGGATGGCTTTGATTATCCTATTGGGTCCAAAATGACCTCCTGCAACACCTTGGTGTGCCGTCTCTAGTACGCTCAAGTAATCATTCTCATGAACACATTGTCTTAAATATCCATCGAGTCCTCGTTTGTATAGATTGTCGCCAATAAGTGAATAGTCTTGAGCTTCCTCCTCTATACTTTATTGTCATGCTAAAGTCATTCCGTGAGGGAATGTGTTCGTCCTCAAGTACGTCACTAAAGGTTCACTCCATTGTGGTATGAGAGACACGTGATATAATGTAGCGTGTTCTAGTGGTGGTCTTTCACAACAAACTGGGCATTCTTTACACAACTTGTAGACATCTGCTTCCATTGAAGGCCAATATACTCCTAGTCTATGTAGAGTCTGCAAAATACGATGTTTCGAGTAATGTTGCATTAATGCACCTATGTGTGCTAATTGCAACCAATTTGCATGTTCTGATTCATCTACACAACAAGCAAGAATCTTTTCATTATCCTGTTTATATATACTTCCTGCTACGATTTGGTATCTTTGAGATTTGGTAATCTCTCCTTCCTTGATCCTTATCCTAGGATTCTTGGGTCCATATGTCAGAATAGGGACTATCGGCTTAGCCCATTCTGGTGCTATATCAAGGTTAAACAAATACGCATCTGGTAATTCATCTGCTATCCCTTGAGGAGCTTCTCCTGAGGTAAGTCTTGAAAGGTGGTCAGCTGTAAGATGTGTCTTTCCTTTCTTGACTACTACTTCAAAATCGTACTCCATGAGTAATAGAAACCATCGTATCAATCTTCCTGTGTTACATGGTTTATTGACTAAGTACAACAATGCTTGATGATCTGTAAAGAATTTGAACTTGTTTGCCAATAAATAGTGCCTGAATTTCTTTACCGCGTAGATCATTCCTAATCCTTCTTGTACCGTAGTGGTGTAATTTCTTTCTCCTGCGTTCAGCTGTCTGCTCCCGTAAGCTATGGGGAGATCTATATTACCTTCATTCGTGGGTTGTGCTAACACACATCCTATGGCATAGTTGGATGCATCCACATGTACATGGAATGGCTTACTCCAATCCGGGGTTGTCAATATAGGTGCTGAGCACAAACGTCGTTTAAGTTCATTGAATGAATTCTCACATTCATCTCTCCATTCAAACTTGGTCAAAAAAGAGTACACAGGCTTGGCTATGATTGCATACATGTGTATGAATCGTCTGTAATAATCACAATGACCCATAAATGCCTGTACTTCTTTTACATTAGTTGGCCTAGGTAGATCTGCAATGACCTTTACTTTTTCTTCATCCGTAGAGATTCCATTTTTTGACACAATGTGTCCTAGAATTTTGCCTTGTCTAACCATGAAAACGCATTTTTCTGGGTTCAGACAAACCTAATATTCTCGACATTTGTCAAATACTTGATTTAGTTTTGGGATATGAGCTTGCTTGATGTTTGAATGAGCACATAGGTCATCGACATAAACTTCCAAATTCTTGCGTAAGAACTCCTTAAAAACATGACACATGAGTCGTTGGAAAGTGGCGGGTGCATTTGTTAAGCCGAATGGCATCACACGAAATGCAAATAGGCCCCATTCTGTGGCAAAATCCGTCTTGTGTTGACTCTCTTCTGGAGCAATGGCTACTTGATTATAGCATGAGAATCCATCAAGAAAGCTATAAACTTCCTTGCTCGCAACTCTTTCTAATAAATGTTCCATGATAGGAAGAGGATAACTATCTCTAATTGTGGCGGCATTAACTTTTTTAAGGTTAATACACACACACAATTTTCCATTCTTCTTGGGCACAACCACAATGGGGGATACCCATATGCTCAATTTCATATATGAATTCTACTTCTATCAAACGATCTATTTCTTCTTTAATCTTCGCAGTGTAGTTATCATTGTACGTGTATGGTTTCTGTTTCGTAGGTTTTGCATCTGGAGTCATGGGGATTCTATGGGAACATATGTCTGGATCTACTCCTTTCAAGTCTTTGTAACTCCATGTGAAAACGTCTCTATATTCGCGCAATAGGGCAACTAATTCTTCTTCTTCTTCAGTCATCAAATCATGCCCTATGTAGGTACATTTCTCTTCTTCTCCTTCTATGGCAACTATTTTTTTTTTTTGTTTTCTCTCTATTATCATATACTTCTCCAACATTGGCGTTTCTGTTAGGCATTCGTACCATGATTCGTCTATCTTCTATTTCATATTTCTTGAAGTTCTCAAGAACCTCAAACAAACATTTTTCTTCTTCTGACATGGTTTCTTTCTTCTTCCTTTTCTTACATTCACTCTTGGCAGTCACTTGAGTGGCTAATTGCATCTCATTCATTAGTTCTTCGGGTCTCTGAGGGTGAGCTTCTACTTCGTATAAGTATTCTTCTTCTGATGCAAAGTGTGGGTCCATAATAATTGACTCTAGATCGAAGTCACTTGCATCCTCGAATGCATCAGTGCTAGGTTCACATTCTTCAATAATCGGATCGCACATGATTGGCTCTATCATGAAAACTGAGATGTCATAGCCATCTTCGTCACAGTGGGGTGTCCATTATTCTTCATTGATGGCTACATCCATGGTTGCTAGGATTTCTACCCAGCCATGGGGTTCGAATTCTTCGTCTCGAAGTACTATAGGTGCATAAGCTGGGTCTTGAAGGGTTCATGGATGTTGTTCTGCACCTAAGGTCCTGGCTTCTAACCTTTCTTCCTCTTGTTTTGCTACCTTACACATCCATAGATGAGTATCCTCATGCAACCATGAGGGTTCTGATTCTAATGAGTGCACCGATTCCGTTTCAACCTGTGTCTTATGGATGATGTTCCATTGTATTGGGGGTACATCTCAATGTGAATAGTCCTTAAGATTGACTTAGTAGTCACTCCTAAATGTTGCAAGTACAAAGAATTAGTTTCCCAATCTTGTATAATTTCCAACTGACGCATGAATGGTCGTCCTAATATCATCTCGTAAGCATGATTTTTCGCAAAATCACAAATGGTGAAAGTATGTTCAAACTCCACACCACAAGTGGTGAGAGATATGCCTTCTAGTAAGCCTAATGGTTTTTCTATATGTCCGTCAGCCATTTGTAGCTTCATCCTAGTGGGTGTTAGTGCTGGCTTACCCCAATGTTTCCATAAAGCGGTGGTAGCAATGGCTACTCCGGCTCCTGAATCTAAGATGGCTTTCGTGGTGTAGCCCTGATGGGTTATTGGAAGATAAGTGTTACCTTCCTCTCTTTCTCTTACATCACCAATCTTTTCTAGAGGTATCTCTGGTACCTTCTTGTGTGATCCTATCTGCGAGGGTGTAGTAGCAAGCTCAGGGAATTGATTTTCTACATGCTTCCACAATTCTGGTTTAACCTTTAACAAATCCTCTAGAGTGAGGTTACATTGTACTTTGGTATTCTTAATTACTTCAGTGTTTCTAGGGATTACTAATTCTTCATTCCTCACTATTATCGTGGGTTCTCTCATACTAATAGACTTAGCTTCCCAAGGTCCAATGAACTGAGGTAATTCTTGTAAAGAATTGGATTCAAAACCTGTACGTTCACTCAATTGCTCCTCCTCTACATCATCGTAAATAGAGGGAATGTCTTGGGGAAATTGCTCCTGCAAGTCGTCTATTTCTTGAAAAGGAGGATGAGTTCCTTGTTCTTTTCTCCACTTCTCTTCTTGTATTTCTCTCAAGAACTCATGTGAGTACTTATGTATGGAAGACAGGTTGTCTTCACCCTCCGTATTGGGTACTTGAGACAGGGATGGTGTATTCCTTTCCTGTGTCTCCGGGGCAATAGGGTTCTTATGCCGATCCTTTTTCTCCTTACTTTCAATCATGTATTCTAGCCTCTCCATTAGTCCTTGAAAGTGTAATTCCAGTTTAGCCATGTTATTCCAATTTAGATATCCAGAGGCTTCGAACATAGCTTGTGCTAATTCTACCATCTTCATGAAAAGTTTAGTTCTCTCAATTTCTAAGTCTGCTCGAGGGTAGTTCTTGCTCATTTCCGCTATTTGAGGTCCTTCTTTTATTCTAGCCTGATATGCATGAAACATCATGTCTAGGTTTTCCGGTATCGGTTCTGCTAAAATTGATCCTGCTTTTTGCGCTAGGTTCTCTTGATTCGATTCCTGTGAAGTTAGTTCTAGGATTTTGGCTCTAGATTCCTTGAGACTTCCTTCCAATTCTGTTATCCTCTTACTCCATTTTTGCTTGATTCTCTCTCTAGAATCTTTCCATGATTTCGTCTTTTTACTGCTAGATTCTCCAACTTCACTAGTTCTGGCTATTTTCTCAGCGTTAGGCTGTTGATTCTGTAAGAGCGCCTGGGCTCTCATTATAGATTGGATAGGCACGTATGTAGGGTTGGATCCATTTGCATTGTTCACAATACCTATCACATTGATTGGTGTCACATTTGAAGCGTTAGCAGGGTTCTTAGGACAATCTTTGATTATGTGCTCTTTACCACAATCGGCACAAAAACGTTGTATGTTATAATATTGAGATTGTCCTGCTATCGGAGCATGTGGACAATCCTTTATGAAATGATCTCTTTGGCACCTAAAGCATGGTCCTCTAGGACCCTGTGGTCTTTGTGGTCTTAATTGGGGTAGTGGATTCAGGTTCGTGTACATCACATTAGCGTAATCGGGCTCCCAACTGGGTTCCAATGGTGGAGTATCATATTGATATGTGTCTACATGTTCTGGTGACTCTGTGTAATATGCAAGTGGACTATCTACATGTGTAGAGTCAAAATTGTTTGAGTTTGGGTCACTTTCTATGATTAAGGGTGATGAGGGCACTAAAGCCCTACTTAGGTTCTCTTCTGCAGGAGCGTATTTGATTGATATGACATTCGCTGGTGGGGGTGGCTGCTGAGCTAAAATAGATTAAGGTCTCTGTTGAGCCTGATAAGTATAGTTCTCGGGAGGCCTATAGTAGTGAGGCTGAGTATTATATTGACCTTGATACCTACCTGGTTGCGGGTATACTTGCAGGTAGTTCTGTCTCACTGCCTGTTTGTTGTATGGGTAGTCCTGAGCTGTATGATTCGTATACCTTCTCTCAATCGTACAGTATTGGCCACTAGGGTTGGCTTGTGTTTGTGTTACATTGGGACACACATTTGCCATGTGATCACCACCACAGGTGTAACAACGCTTGTTTGTTGTTAACCTGGGAACCTGTTTACTAGAAACTCCTAGTTTCTAGGCCACTTTTTTTGCTAGGTCCTCTATCGAGCTGGACAATTTTGTGGATGCTAGAAAGGACCAATTTGAATCCTTAAAGACCTTTGAGAGTTCCAACTTTTCTCGTAAGTTGTCCTCAATGTCTATACAAATTCTTACACACTGCTCTAGCATCCTTGGTTCTTTCAAGTACACATAGGAGCGTAGTTTAGAGCTCAATAGGCCATCTAGAAACAGTGACACTTGATTGGCCTATGAGGGTAACTCTTGCATTGGAAATCTTTCAACATATTGTCTAAACCTACGTCCTCCCAGTCTAACTGTTTCTTGAGGGCTTTGTTTAAAACTATGAATCAATGACGATGTGTCATGTCCGATCCCACTTTTAGAGAATTCCGTGATGAATGACTCTAAAAAGTGATGGATGTCTCTAAATTGCCTTTGTTGCAATGGTTGGAACCAAGTTAAAGCGGTATTCTTTAATGTTAGTCCAAATGCATTGTATTGCGTGAACATATCCTCTACTTGCTCTACTCTTAGAACTTGCTTAAATTCTGCAACATGGTCATAGGGATCTCCTGTCCCATCAAAGTAGTTTTTCATGGATTTTACTAACTGAGTGGGTCTCAATATTCTTGTGTGTTCACATGGTCTAGGTAGAGGAAAATCATCTCTACCACCTTGTATTCTAGGTTCTCCTTGTCTATCCACTCTGTCCATGTTTATGGTGGTTTTGCCTCTCCCCATGGGGTGATTGAAACTAACTTCAGGTCTCTGTTTGTTTTTCTCTCTTTGAGTGCCATGGGCTGAGGATGTTCCTGCCCCTTGTTGGTTCGTGTTTACGTTTGCTCGAGATGGAGGGAATACCAACTCACCTCTCCATGTGTATGTATTTCTAGCGTGGTCTGGCACTACAAATACTCTTTCTGAAGTTTCATCCAGATATACAACCTTTCTAGGTGTATTTGGGTCCTTGAATTCGCAAACTGTAATGATGCCTATTTCACTAGGTTGGTCCGTTCTGTATCTCCAAAATGCTTCGTCTATCTCTTTGTTCACAAACAACTCTATGCTTCTGTTATCTTGAGGGATCCACTCTGGGATTAATACTCTTGTCAGTATAGATTTCCCTCTAGGTGTCCTAGGTTCTTTGAATGGTTCTTTTCCTTGGGCTCTTGCTTCCGTTTCTAACTGAATCATGCCAAATTTGTTAGTATTATTTGGCTGAGTACTTAAGATGTACATTGTTCCTTCTTTGTCTATGTACGAGTCTCGCTCGAATTTCACCACTGGACATTCCAATCCAATGGGTTGATCCGGATTGTGCATTTGCACCACTTGTCTTCGCAAACCATCCTCATAGATGCAAGCACCTAATCGGTTGGTTCGGAGAAATTCTAACTGAGTCCTATAGGGTCCTTTGGGTCTTTCTAAATATGCTGCATTTGACCCTCCTTCTAGTCTTTCTGTGCTAAATGCCATTTCTGATTCACTTGTGTCTGAGCTCTCGTAGGGGTAATTACTATTCAATTGTTGTGCCCATGATCGTGCAGTAGTTCCTACGCTTGCTTCTGATGATCTAAGGCTTATTCGGTCTGACTTACCTATATACTTGCCCGATCTCAGGTTCATTAATTTACTTCCTTCCACACTCAGTACATGCTTAGATCGTCAATGATTCTTTGATCTTACATTCTTGATTCTTTTTAAATTTTTGTATATTCTTGTCTGGATGTATGCGTCAGGAATCGACTTTCCGTTATATTTTTGAGTTCTTGTTCTATCAGACTTAGGTTCTTTTCCTTTAGGTTTTCGTATCACACACCTTTATCTTTAGTCTTAGACTTGAAAAAATTAATCTCTTGCACTTGAGGCATTCCTATCCTCGTTAATCTAATCCACAATGCTAACGTTTATCCTAAGCTAGTAATTGGCTGAGGGGGTTGAGTAATCTTCCAACCTCAAGTCAGCTTTGTTGGTTGCCCTGATGCCCAAGAAGCTGCACTTCCCAAGCCCTGCGTTCTTCTCTGCCTTGCTTTGTTTGCCCTTGATTGCCATTGCTAGACCTATGAAAATCCAATATTAGACCAATTTCAAAAATGGATGATCAAGCACTTGAGTATATGCACCTTTTTTGTCCCTTAACCTTTGGCAAAATTTTCTTCCAAAGCCCCCTTTCTTTCCTAGTCCCATAGATGGTCAATCTCAAAAATATCCTCTCTAAAAATCAACGTATTCTTTTTGAAAAAAACATTTGAGGTCATGTAGTACTCGTAAAGAGCTTTATAACGAGTTATAAAGCTCAAAAAACGGACTTCGGATGAAAAGGATATGAGCGTTGAGGCCCTCGGGGGTAAAAACTGACAAACAGGTTTTTCTCTCCCTATGAGCTAAGGGGTCTCCTATGAGTCCAATCACCCAAAAATTTGCCAAAAATAGCCCCAAAATTGGCCCAAAAATCAAACCCTAAAGTTTGCGTTTGGGGTGGACATTCGCGATGGTCTGCAACAATCGCGATGGTCTGCAACAATCGCCGTGATGGTCTAGGTGAACCGTCCCGATGGGGTGGTGGCACAATCGCGATGGTTTGATGGAGCGAACTGTCCCGATGGTCAGAAATGAACAGTCACGATGGCGTAAATGTGAACAATCGCGATGGCATGAATGTGAACTATCGTGATGGTCTGAAATGAATGATCGGGATGGTCCAAAAATGAACCGTCGCGATGGCCCGATCTGCAAACAATCGTGATGGTATCAGTCAACGGTCAACGTGAGCCGTCGTGATGGTCCGAGTGAACCGTCATGATGGTCATGGGCGCGATGGCATGAGTCAATCGCGATGGTTTGATTTTGAGTCGTCGCGATGGCGTGAATATCGAGCAATCGCGATTGTCTAGCTTGCCACGTGGCAGCGTCGGCACGATGGCATGAGTTAATTGCCATGACGTGGGGTCGACGGGATCGTCATGATGGTCAAGGACCGTCGCGATGGTTCAAGTGAACCATCACGATGGCGTGAGACCGTCGCGATGGTCTGGCCGAGCCGTCGCGATGGCGTGAGCCAATCGCGATAATGTGACACAATCACGATGGCCGGAGCCAATCGCGATGGTCCACCACAATGAAAATTTTGCAAATGCAAGTGTGGATTCGTGGTGTGCTTGTGTCGCCTACCTCGTGGTGAACTCGCTTACCAAAAATGCCGAACTTGGCAGACCATCGCGATGGTCTGACACCTACGGCAGATCTCTGACAGAAAGTGAAATTTTACCTTTTTGCAGCCTTCCTGATGTTCTGGAGCACTGTACGTGCAAGAAAACTCAAAAACACAATAGCACATGCAAGCAACAAAAGCTCTCTCTCTCTCTCGCATGCACAAATGAGGGGAAATGAGGAGAATGGGTGGAGTGTGGGGGAGATGAAAAACACTAAAAACTAACTAAAAACAACAACAAAAACTGAAAATTTTCACCTTCCAACGCCACTTCTTGCTATAGTCTTACCATCACACATTCGTCCTAGACTCAATCCCTGGCAATGGTGCCAAATTTGGTGTTGCTCTAGCACAATGGTGAGAAGCACATTAAGAAGCTCCATCTCCTTAATGTCAATCAGCGGAAGAGATAGGAGTGATATGAAGATCGTGAACGTGAGATGAAGTGAGAGTGAAGGTGAGAAGCATAGAGATGCACACACACATACACACACACAATGAAGAGACAAGCACGACACAATGAAAGGTGATAAATCAACTCTATTGCTCAAGATCTCAATAACAAGCTCAAATTAGCTCTAAGCTCACACTAACCAACCTAAAAAATGAGCTCTCTAGCTCTTTTTATAGATTCTAGACTAGTTTCGACTGGTTTCACATCTAGTGACCGTCATAGTTAAAAAATAGGTGCTAAGTGCTATTTGAAAGGGTAAAGGGTGTCTTAAAATAACCAAAATTGGTACGCACATTCTACCTAAGCTCCTTAAGCTCGAGGACTCCTCGGCTTGCACAAAATGGAGCTATGAATTACAAAAAGGGTTTTTCTATGTTACATATGTTACAAAAGTGATGAAAATCACTATTGGAGGTTTTGAAAAGTAAAATATAATTCTTTCAAAAATGATTCAACTGACTCCCTGCTTTGTCTTTACATGCTTCCCTGTCTTCTATGCCTCTGGCTACTGCCAACAATATATATATATATATATATATATATATATATATATATATATATATATATATATATATATATATATATATATATATATATATATATATATGTGTGTGTGTGTGTGTATATATATATATATATATATATATATATATATATATATATATATATATATATATATATATATATATATATATATATATATATATATATATATATATATGTGTGTGTAAATGAACCGTCACGATGGCCTGATCTGCAAACAATTGTGATGGCATCAGTCAACGGTCAACGTGAGCCATCATGATGGTCCGAGTGAACCGTCATGATGGTCACGGGTGCGATGGCATGAGCCAATCGTGATGGTTTGATTTTGAGTCGTCGCGATGGCGTGAATATCGAGCAATCTCGATGGTCTAGCTCGCCACGTGGCAGCGTCGGCATGATGGCATGAGTCAATTGCGATGGCGTGGGGTTGACGGGATCGTCACGATGGTCAAGGACCGTCGCGATGGTTCAAGTGAACCATCACGATGGCGTGAGACCATCGCGATGGTCCGACCGAGCCGTCGTGATGGCGTGAGCCAATCGCGATGATGTGACACAATCGCGATGGCCTGAGCCAATCGGATGGTCCACCAAAATGAAAATTTTGCAAATGCAAGTGTGGATTCGTGGTATGCTTGTGTCGTCTACCTTGTGGTGAACTCGCTTACCAAAAATGCCGAACTTGGTAGACCATCGCGATGGTCTGACACCTACGGCAGATCTCTGACAGAAAGTGAAATTTTACCTTTTTGCAGCCTTCCTGATGTTCTGGAGCACTATACCTGCAAGAAAACTCAAAAACACAATAGCACATGCAAGCACAAAAGCTCTCTCTCTCTCTCTCTCGCATGCACAAATGAGGGGAAATGAGGAGAACGGGTGGAGTGTGGGGAGATGAAAAACACTAAAAACTAACTAAAAACAACAACAAAAACTGAAAATTTTCACCTTCCAACGCCACTTCTTGCTATAGTCTTACCATCACACATTCGTCCTATACTCGATCCCCGAAAACGGCGCCAAATTCGGTGTTGCTCTAGCACAATGGTGAGAACCACATTAAGAAGCTCCATCTCCTTAATGTCAATCAACAGAAGAGATAGGAGTGATATGAAGATCGTGAACGTGAGATGAAGTGAGAGTGAAGGTGAGAAGCATAGAGATGCACACACACATACACACACACAACGAAAAGACAAGCAAGACACAATGGAAGGTGAGAAATCAACTCTATTGCTCAAGATCTCAATAACAAGCTCAAATTAGCTCTAAGCTCACACTAAACAACCTAAAAAATGAGCTCTCTAGCTCTTTTTATAGATTCTAGACTAGTTTCGACCGGTTTCACATCTAGTGACCGGCATAGTTAAAAAATAGGTGCTAAGTGCTATTTGAAAGGGTAAAGGGTGTCTTAAAATAACCAAAATTGGTACGCACATTCTACCTAAGCTCCTCAAGCTCCAGGACTCCTCGGCTTGCACAAAATGGAGCTATGAATTACAAAAAGGGTTTTTCTATGTTACATATGTTACAAAAGTGATGAAAATCACTATTGGAGGTTTTGAAAAGTATTTATAAAATATAATTCTTTCAAAAATGATTCAACTGACTCCCTGCTTTGTCTTTACATGCTTCCGTGTCTTCTATGCCTCTGGCTACTGCCAACAATATATATATATATATATATATATATATATATATATATATATATATATATATATATATATATATATATATATATATATATATATATATATATATATATATAATTTTTTTTTTTTTTTTCTTAATTTGTTCTTTATATAAATTTCATTGAATTATATATATGTAAAAACCCAAAACACCGAATCGTAAAGATCTAGATCTAAAATATGTGTATTTGTGTATGCATGTGTATATACATGTATATATGTATTGTATGTGTATGTATGTGTGTATATATGTTATGCATGTGCAAAAATCCTAAAACCCTAATCGTAAAGATCTAGACCTAAAACATGTATATGTGTGTATGCATGTGCATATATATATATGTGTATATATATATATAAATATATATATATATATATATATATATATATATATATATATATATATATATATATATATATATATATATATATATATATATATATATATATATATATATGTGCATATGTGTATATATATGTGTGTATGTGTATGTGTATGTGTATATATATTTACTCTTATAAGAAACCTTAAAATTAATCCTACTTTTATATGTTTAATTATATATTTAATTTTTTTATTGAAAACACTAGGTCTTTTTATATTTATTTGTCTATACAATTACCCTATTATATATATTTTTTTTTATTTATATGCTCAAAATTTTTCTTAATTTCGTCTTTATATTTTCTTTATATAAATTTAATTGAATTATATGTATGTAAAAACCCTTAAACCCTAATCCTCAAGAACTAGACCTAAAATATGTATATTTGTGTATACATATGTATATACATGTATATATGTATTATAGGTATATGTGTATGTGTGTATATAGGTTGTGCATGTGTCAGAAACCTAAAACCCTAATCGTAAAGATCTAGACCTAAAACATGTATATGTGTGTATGCATGTGTATATATATGTCTATGTTTATATGTATATATATCTATATATATATATATATATATATATATATATATATATATATATATATATATATATATATATATATATATATATATATATATATATATATGTGTGTGTGTGTGTGTGTGTGTGTGTATGTGTGTGTGTGTATATATGTATGTATGTGTGTGTGTATGTATGTGTATATATATTTACACTGATAGAAAATCTTAAACCTATTTTTATATATTTAATTATATATATTTAATTAATTTATTTAAAACACTAGCTCTTTTTATATTTATTTATCTTTACAATTATCCTATTATATATATATATATATTTATTTATATATTCAGATTTTTTTCTTAATATTTTCTTTATGTTTTCTTTATATACATTCAATTGAATCATATGTATGTAAAAACCCTAAAACCCTAATCGTAAAGATCTAGACCTAAAATATGTATGTTTGTGTATGCACTTGTATATATGTGTGTATGTGTATATGTGTATATATATATATGTGTGTGTGTGTATGTGTATGTGTATATATATTTACTTTGATAAAAAACCTTAAAATTAATCCTATTTTCATATATTTAATTATATTATTTAATTTTTTTATTTAAAACACTAGCCCTTTTCATATTTATTTATCTATAGAATTTTCCTATTATATATATATATATATATATATATATATATATATATATATATATATATATATATATATATATATATATATATATATATATATATATATATATATATATATTTATTTATTTATTTATTTATATATTTAATTTTTTTCTTAATTTTTTATTTATTTTTTCTTTATATACATTTAATTAAATTATAGGTATGTAAAAACCCTTAACCCTAATCATAAAGATCTAGACATAAAATATGTATATTTGTGTATGCATGTGTATATATATGTGTATGTGTATATATATATGTGTGTATATGCATGTGTATATATATTTACTTTGATAAAAAACCTTAAAATACTATTTTTATATATTTAATTACATATAACTAATTTATTTATTTAAAACACTACGTCTTTTCATATTTATTTATCTATACAATTATCCTATTTTGTATATAGAATTATTTATATATTCAAAATTTTTTTCCTAAGTTTTTCTTTATTTTTTCCTTATATAAATTTAATTGAATTATACGTATGTAAAAACCCTAAAACCCTAATCCTAAATATCTAGACCTAAAATATGTATATTTGTGTATGCATGTGTATATATATGTATATATGTATTATATGTGTATGTGTATGTGTGTATATATGTTATGCATGTGTAAAAACCCTAAAACCCTAATTGTAAAGACCTAGACCTAAACCATGTATACATGTGTATGCATGTGTATATATATGTGTATGCATATATGTATATATATATATATATATATATATATATATATATATATATATATATATATATATATATATATATATATATATATATATATATATATATATATATGTATATGTGTGTGTAAGCATATGTGTATGCATGTGTGTGTGTGTATGCATGCATGTCTGTATATGTGTGTGTATGTATGCATGCATGTGTGTATGTATGCATGTGTGTACATGTGTGTACATGTGTGTGTATGTATGCATGTGTTTACATGTATGTGTATGTATGTGTGTGTGTATGTATGCATGTGTGTATATGTGTATGTGCGTGTATGTATGCATGTGTGTACATGTGTGTGTGTATGTATACGTGTGTGTATGTATACATGTGTGTATGCATGCATGTGTGTATATGTGTGTGTATGTATTCATGCATGTGTGTATGTGTGTGTATGTGTGTGTATGTATGCATGCATGTGTGTATATGTGTGTATATGTGTGTATGTATGTGTGTGTATATGCATGTGTGTACATGTGTGTGTGTATGTGTGTATGCATGTGTGTGTGTATGTGTGTGTATATGCATGTGTGTATATGTGTGTGTATGTATGTGTGTATGCATGTGCGTGTGTATGTATGCATGTGTGTATATGTCCTTGAGTGTGTATGCATGCATATGTGTATATGTGTGTGTATGTATGCATGCATGTGTGTATATGTGTGTATGTACGCATGTGTGTACATGTGTGTGTGTAAGTATGCATGTGTGTACATGTGTGTGTCTATGTATGAGTGTTTGTATTTATGCATGTGTGTATATGTGTATGTGTGTGTATGCATGCATGTGTGTATATATGTGTGTATGTATGCATGCATGTGTGTATATGTGTGTATGTATGCATGTGTGTACATGTGTGTGTATGTATGCATGTGTACATGTGTGTGTTTGTATGTGTGTGTATGTATGCTCTATCTTCCTCTCTTTCATCTCTCTTTATCTCTTTCTTTCTCTCTCTCTCTCTCTCTTTCTCTCTCTCTCTTTCTCTCTCCATCTCTCTCTCTCATCTCTCTTTCTCTCTCTTTCTCTCTCTCTCTCTCTCTCTTTCTCTCTCTCTCTCTCTCTCTCTCTCTCTCTCTCTCTTTCCCTCTCTCTCTCTTTCTCTCTCTATCTCTCTTTCTCAATAGAGAATAAAACAATCACTTACAGATATGTCCCTCTTTTGGATCGTTGTCTTCAAAGCGTAGTGTATGTCCTCTATCGTCAAATTCCAAAGAATCGATGCCAAAATTCTTTTACAAAATCAAAGAGAAGAAAAATTATAAAATGTAAAGCATAGAGAAAGACAAAGGCTAAGAGTACGCGCACCACTTACCAAGATGTGAGATCTAAAGAGAGAGAGAGAGAGAGAGAGAGAGAGAGAGAGAGTGTGTGCAGAGAGAGAGAGATCTGTGTGTGTGTGTGTGTGTGCACAAGAAAATGTAGGTCACAATTAGGTTCACACAAGCAACTTTGATAGAAGCAAGCAGTAGTCAGTGTAAAACACACACAAAATGTCGATTTTTGCTCTTGGGTTCCCTGTATGTTTAAAACACAGCCTTGGTATATTCGTCAGTATGGGTGTCAATAATTTCCAGTAAATTATCGATGCCTATACCGATGCTCATACCGACACATATACCGATGCACATACCGACAGTCGTGAGACATGCCGACGATCCGTTTTAAATGGTCATACCGACGGCCACTTGAATGTCGATATGCTTAAGTGGACTTTTCCGATGCTTATACTGACGTTGGGAATGATCATCGGTATAGGCACCATCAGTATGCCCCTCATATGTTGTAGTGAATATGGTTATTGCAAAAGGAAACAAAGTTGACTCACTTTATCCTTTATTTATATCACAAAAAGAACACTCGTTAGCTGTTACTGAATAGCCTATGGCTTGTATTTGGCATGGTCCTTTGGGCCATATATCTCATAGTGGAATGGAAAATGTTTCTCATTCTAGCTACTTACCTATGTTATCTTTCTCCAATTTTTCATTTTGTGAGCATTCTCAAAAATTTGCATAGAATGCACATTGACTCTTCCATTCAGCCTTTAGATCTCGTTCATACATATGTGTGTGCTCCTATGATCACAAGGTGATTAGGTGGTTTTCTTTACTTTGTCACTTTCATAGATGATGTTACTAGAAAAGTTTGGGTATATCCTATCAAATTGAAGGATGGGATATTCCCTACATTCAAAAAATGGCTTGCTTGAGTTGAGATTGAAAAAGCAACTAAGCTCAAAATTTATATTCAGATAACGGGGGTGAGTGTACCTCACATGAAATCAGCTTTTTTTACCAGTCTAGAGGAATTCGTAGAGAGTTTACAGCTCTCTATCACCTATTACAGAATGGTGTAGTGTAAAGG
Organism: Ceratopteris richardii; assembly: GCA_020310875.1. Classification (NCBI taxonomy): domain Eukaryota; kingdom Viridiplantae; phylum Streptophyta; class Polypodiopsida; order Polypodiales; family Pteridaceae; genus Ceratopteris; species Ceratopteris richardii. The sequence continues at coordinate 115,403,049 of CM035407.1, read as the reverse complement.
ATGAATAGAACTATTCAGGATAGAGTAGTCTCTATGCTGCATCATGCAAACCTTTCACAAGGCTTTTGTGTAGAACTAGTATTGAATGCAATTCATGCAACTAACATTTCACCTAGTATTGCAAAAGGTTTGAAAGTGGCACAAGAGTTATGGATAGCGAAGCCACCATATTATGATCATGTTCAAGTTTTTGGGTGTCAAGAATCATAGTATTGACTACAATTCATGCAACTAACCTTTGACCTAGTATTGCAAAAGGTTTGAAAGTGGCACAAGAGTTATGGATAGGGAAGCCACCATATTATGATCATGTTCAAGTTCATAACCCAAGAATCTTAGGCAAAAGTTCGACCATAAGTCAAAGAAATGCATTTTGCTTGGATATGGTCAAAAAGGAGAATTTGGATATCGCTTATGGGATCCTAAAACACGGACAATGATCAAATGTAGTGATGTCATTTTCAATGAGCCTAAGATGCATAAATAGCCTATTAAGGATGCTTAAGTGAGAAAAGTGGTGTTTGAGGATATTATTCCTCCAGTTAGCATGCTTAAAAATGCTGCACATAGGGACATTCAGGAGAATTTCCGATCAGATCAGTCTAAAAATGTTCTTGTTCAACAACCATTGAGATGCTCTACACGTGTCTCACATCCGCCTGATAGATATGTTGCAAGTTTAGATTTTCTTATGTTAATAGATTCTCGTGAGCCTTCTTGCTACAAAGAGGCTATGCAGATAAAGGATCATGTCAAGTGGGAGCATGCCATGAATAGTGAGTTGGATTCTATTTACAAGAATGGTACTTGGGATTTAGTACCCTTGCCAAAGGGTAGGAAAGCTTTACCATGTAAATGTGTATATAACCTAAAACTCACATCAAATAGTGCTTCTCCAAAGTATAAAGCACGACTTGTTGCAAAGGGTTTTAAGCAACAACATGGTGTTGATTTTGAGGAAATCTTCTCTCGAGTGGTCAAGATGACTACCTGCACATGTTGCTTGGATTTGTTGCAGTGGAGGACTTAGAGCTAGTCCAAATGGATGTGAAAACTACTTTCTTGCATGCAGGTCTTATAGATGAGATCTATATGGATCAACCAGAGGGTTATGTAGTTCTTGGTAAGGAAAGTCTAGTTTGTAAGCTCAAGAAGAGCTTGTATGGACTTAAATAGACCCCTAGGCAATGGTACTAAAATTTTGATGCTTTTATGAAGTCTCAAGGCTATTCTTGAAGCAATGAGGATCATTGTCTCTACACAAGGAGATGCTCAGATGGAAGCTTTAAATGCCTGATACTTTATGTCGATGACATGTTGATTATTGGGAAGTCCTCTTATGACATTTCAATTCTTAAAAGGAAGTTGAGTTAGACATTTGATATGAAGGATTTGGGGGATGCCAAACATATTCTTGGCCTGCGCATTACTTGTGATAGGAGTAAAAGATGCATATACTTGTCTCAATGTGAGTACATATCCAAAGTACTTCAAACGTGCAATATGTAGCTTGGAAAGGCATTCAGTACACCTTTACCCACATATGTAAAATTGAGCAAGGATGATTGCCCCACACGACCAAAATTCCCTATCATTCTACTGTTGGTAGTCTCATGTATGCTATGGTAGTTACGAGACTAGACATTGGATTTGCAGTAGGAGTTGTGAGCAGATATATATCTATTCCTAGAAAGAAACATTGGGAAGCGGTCAAGATGATTTTGAGATATCTGAGTGCACTAAGGACAAGTGTCTATGCTTAGGTAGAGGAAAAACATCCATTATTGGTTACACAGATTCTGACTATATAGGAAGTATAGTTTGCATACTTATGGTCAAGTATTCTTTATCATTCTTTATTTTTCTCCCATGGTTACTTTGGCCATATTGGCCTTTAGTGGGAGATTTTTACCATTAGTGTCCATGTGAAAGGCCAAATGGCCACCAAACACTTCTATGTATATGTTCTTTAATGAAACATATAGTGGCCTAGTCAGCCACAGATTGTCAGTTTGACTACATTTGTAACACATAAGAAGTATGCATTCATGTTCCCTCTTTTGTCTTGTGTATTCTACAGCTCTCTAGAGAGTACTGTGTGCACTGCATGGAGATCAGTTTTCTACTTTGAGGATATCGTCGTGGAGCTCTCAAGAAGCAGGGCGTACTTTTGGTGCATCGTCATCGAAATACCTCACATGGGAGATCTTAGGGCTGTATCATCACCTGTTTCTACATGTCCTTTACCTTTGGGAGCATGTCGATTAATAAACGAAGAAGCATTGCAACTCATATGGTTGCTACATCCACTATCAATATACCAAGTTTTATCTACTTAGCTTGAATTCCCATTCATGTGCGTCATAAAGAGATTGTCATTTTCTGAGTTTATAGCAGCACAATTACCTTGGCCTTTGTATCAAGAACCTTGATTATAGCTCCCTTGGTTTCCTCTTTGGTAGCAATCCCTAGCATAGTGGCAAAACTTGCCACATATGTAACATCCTTTGCCATCTTGATTCTTGTTTTGTTGATGCGTTCCTCCTCTTCCTCTTGTTCTTCCTATACCTCTTTGTGATGAGGTGCCTTCGACATGTCCTTGATTGCTTGAGTGGCCTTGCCTTCCTCTAAACCTTCCTTTGCCCCTTCTTGTCCTCATCTTCCTTTGCCGCTTTTATTATATCCATAAAAGACTTGTGCATCCTTGCTTTTAGTTGAAATTCCACATATCTTCATCTCTTCTATGACCATGAGATCAATTGATTGCTCAAAATCAATAAGATTATCCCTCATATATAGTGAAGTGGCAAAGGGTTTCCACTTCTTATCATCCCTCAAACCATTGACAGTATAAGCCACAAGATCATCATCATCTAGGTGGCTTCTAATGGATTCTAATGCATCTAACAATTCCTTGACCTGAAGTATGTAGTCATTTATGGTACTCCCTGAGCATTTCTTAAGGTTGTTAAAATCTTTCTTGAGTTGGATATTCCTTGCTTTGGTGCTTGTTGAATAAAGCCTCTCAAGTGTCTCTCATACCTTCATTTTTGAATCCAAGTCTTGGATATGGCTAATCATGCTATTGTTAATGTGATGGGAAAGGCTCGATGACACCAGGAGTGTCATGGATAGAAAGCTGAGAAGAACTTTCCAAAAACTCTATCTCCAACCTGAGTCCACTGAGAAGCCTATCTATAATGGAAAAATTCAAAGTGTCGATCCTCCACATCACAAAGTTCTTGTAAGGCACCTACAACCTATGCACCCATCGATTCACTATTAGGGTGCCTCTCGATACACCGGAGAGAGGTCATCCCCAATGAGGGCACTACTTAGTATCCCAAAGATCAAAAAGCCAAAGATTGCTTGTCTCATGCAAGAAAATACTAATTTTCTAAAGTGCCTAAGGCCCATCCACTGAATAATTATCCAAACCACCCTATCAGGCACAATCTCTCCCCTGCAAACAATCAAGGTCTACAAGGAATCCCTAATTAAGATATACGTACACTACCTTAGGACCCATTGGACCCATAACAAGCTCTCCAAAAGACCTCTGTGTCTCTCTAGAAGCTCTCCGCAATTTTGAGTACAAACCAAAAAAGGATGGGGCTGCTAGAGCATCAAAATATCAATAGACCCACCAATCAGCCATTGTTGGAGCTATTGCTTGAGACTGCTTGATAATGCATGAATTTTGGGCCTCGTAGCCCCATAACATTCAGTGAGAGGATTCTCATGGAGACTAAGAGAACCATCAGGCTAGAACAATAGCAAACCGGACCATCCTCGAGGCTAGGTTGGATGGGGAATAATATGAGTCCATGCATCCTCAACAAGACGCCAACTACTCCATAAGAGCCTGATGATAGCTAAACCTAGTAGTCTTGCCCAACTCACAAGCTCTCTCGTGAGTGTACATCTCCTCACATATGTACATATAGCATGGAGAAATGTGAGTATCCATAATCACATACATGATAAGCTGACTCTCCTAGGAGCCATGAATGAACATGAGCTCCAGTATATCCCATGATTGGATAAATATATCTATATAGTCAAGCTCACCAAGATGATGCAAGAATTCAATGACAAGGGCATGTACAAAATGCAATGCCTCCCCTAGAGTCCAATAAGGTTGTGAAGCTCCACACAAAGGGAAGGAGAAAGCAGATATTGAATCCAAAGTTGTATGTCTGCAAGAAGCAAGAGCCACAATGGACCCGAGTAGTAGAAGGTCACTGGCCCTCCTCTTGAGCACCAACAAAATAGGTGAACTCATAGCCGAATCTATCCCCATGCAAATGATAGTCAGAATGCACTAGCCTGGGAGGAATAGTAGTCATGTTGGAAGTACTAGCTGTCACTAGGGGATAGGGTGAGATTCATCCTTCATTGGCTACCTGATTCATTGAGAAGTCAGTGACTAGTGATTGTTGAACACTAGGATTACGAGAGTCTAGATGACGCATAGGCCTCATAGTGGAAACCAAAATACGATGGGTGGAGATGGTGTGGGAGCCAAGGTTGGATGCTCTAGAATCCTCTCAATACATGAGTTGGCTCTTCATGAAGCACATTAAAGCAGTACCCATGGGAACATAGACTTGTCAAACAACTTATCTCTATTGTCAACCTAGCTACTATCACTGCCCTTGCTGCTTCTAGCTTCAAAATGAAGGATATGTGAGAGCCACGAGGATTGTCGTAGTTTGATGTCCATAATCCCCTAGCTATGAAGAATGTCTGGATGAAGTATGTGGGGAAGGGGGTGCTGAAATGCCTATGGGGGAGGCTGCTGAGTTTCCTCCTAACACTGGCATCTTGTCAAGAGTCGAGATGCCTCCTAACACTGGCATATTCTCAAGGGGTATACTTTCACGAGGTGGCCTACCTTACAACAAGCAAAGCACTCATTCAAAAGGCCAGAGTACTCTATCCTCTAAATCAACCAATCTCAGATAACAATGAGAGCTCAATCTCAAAAGGTAGGTGTGCTAGTTCAACAACAAGGATCCGAGAAAAAGGTAGGCTCAGTACCTTGGACACTATAGAAGCACTCATCTCTAGAGTCTCCAAAAACTTACCTATGGACCCACTAATCTATGGCAAGAGGGACATGTACTCTCAATGTAAGCTAGGAAAACAAGCCATCTCAAGGAAGCCACGTGCTTCATTGGGAATGAAAGCTAAAGAAGTATCTATCATAGGATCAAAGCCTTGGACCCAAGTCCATACATAAGCTTGCATAGCATGCACTACAATCAGCAAAATATCAATCATCCATATGGCTACCCCTAGAGTCTCTAACTCCACCTCATAGAAATTACGGCCCAGGGTCTAAATATCAACCAACTTTGCAACCTCTACAAGTAGGATACTTTGAAGAAGGTCTATGAGTTGATCATGATTAGGTCACAAACCGATGATCTTGAAAATAATCGGTGAGGCTTGTAGGTACTCAACCTCTGAAACTAAGCTCACTCTACACTCGTTAGTAAGGGAGAGTTGAATGGGTGATGGAGCAATTGTAGGTGAGGGAGATTTAGAAGAGTTCCTTTGAGGGGTGCACTCTATTTCCATTCAGGTATGCCACAAACAAGGAGAAAGGATAAAGAGGGGGAAACATGATGAGGCCTCCTACACACACCCACATCCACACCAATAAATGTTGGGGAAGAATGCAGACCAAAGGAGGAGGGTAGAGGGGAAGGAGAAAGAAGAAGGAAAGAAAAAAAAGGGGGGGTGCAAAGAAGGGGAGGGAGGAGGAAGGAGGCAAAATGGGGGGAGGGGGGGTTGGCAGGAGGAGGTGGGCAGGGGAAGGATCCAATGGCAGAAAAAAGGGGTCGACGATGGGGAGGAGTGTTGTTTGGTGATGGAAGGAGGGCAAAGGGGGAGGCAAGGTGGAAGAGGATAGCTAGATGGGGGGTTTAGTACACCAAGTCAACAAGGAAGGAGACTAGGAGGGGGAGCTTCAAAACATGCAGCATCAAGAAAATATATTAAGTAGTATTACTAATTTTGTGTTGAGGAATTTATATTTCTTCATGTGAATCCTTATCGGTATCCGTAGAGTTGAGATAATGAATCTTAGGCTTCCTAGTCGATAAATAGGAGTTCATCAAGACAATGGGGATCTGAGATTCAATCAAGCTAGGAATATAATATCCCCAATCCACACATTCAAGGTTCATGAAGACCTAATATACATAGGCAAGACCCTCCAAATCCTCAATTACCTACCTGAAGACTTGATTTGGGAAGGAGGTTAAGTCCTCTGAAAATAGCTAATTTCATGAGGTATTTATATGACGGATATGTAGATCCTCATGATCACATCATGGAATTTAAGGAGTTTGAATCAAATCCAAGTGCAGAAAGAAGTTTGACGATCAACCTCATATGTTATTTGCTAAACTTTTATCAGACAAAGAGAGAACCTCTCTAACGTGAAATAGAGCCTTTTCAAAAATCATTTTTGTGAAAAAATACTAGACACTAATATCCTTCAAATGAGCCATAGAACATGCTAGATTGAGAATCAAGAAATAAGATATGAGTCCTAGAATGCATAGGTACAAGATACATTTCCGATAGTTGTTGCAAAGAAAACCTTTCTATTATAGATATCATAACTCACCAAAAATAACTCCAATGAGAATGAAATTTTGATTACATATATTATAAAGAAGAGCTTTCCAATGTATATAAGAAGACAAGATCTGGTGTAGTATCCAAGGCGAAACATAGGTTCGAAGATGAGGCTATGTAGAGGTAGGTAGTTATCAATAGTTTATAATAGTATGCATTATTTTGATTATAGCACAAAAAAAGTTGAGCAAAATTATGAGAAATCTAACAAATGTCTTCTAATAATTCCAAGAAAACTAAATTTGGATAACTACGGAAAGAGAACAAACCAAAACAAGCTGGGAAACTTTCATAGACACTATTGTGAGATAGTTAGGAGGTACAAAACTCTTCTGAAATGTCTTATATTGAGTAAAAAACTCATGTATAAACGGCGTTCCAAGTCCCTCATCTGTTGAAAAGAAGGTATGTGTTGTGTTTGCTTAAAAATTAATTTAGAAAACTAGAATTCATGAGTCTCTATCTGTGACTTTACATGCATCCAAGAAAACAACTTATAGTTCACTCTTTAACAACTTTTCCTAGTTTAGGTGCATGATACACATAAGGCATCAGTTCTAAAAGCTTCTCAAGTGGTAATTAATCCACATATTATACTATCCCGAAAACGTTTAAACTCACTAAATCACACACAAGTTGTGTTTGTTTGCTTCAACATCTTCCCCTCAAACTCAACTATACCTCTTGCGGTGGTGGTTCAACTTCAGCCATATGTTTGAATTTTTTGAGTTTAACTCAATGGATTCATTTAGTCACTAGATCTTAAACTTCATGAATGGTTGAAGTAAAATAAATTTCAATATCCTTATCCAAGTCTTTATCCCTAATGAAATGATAACATACCTCAATGTTCTTAGTTATTGCATGATAAACCAGGATGGCTATATGATGTAGAGAGCTCATGTTATCTCCAAAGATTGTTGGTACTCGTTGATATTTTCCCAATGCTTTAAAGAGTTTCTTTATTCATAAAACCTCTTTTTTGGCTTCCATTAAACCTTTACCCAGCCTTTGCTAAATAAAGTACAATTGTAGTTTGTTTTTACTACTCCAAGTTAGTAGCTTTCCTCCTTTAAAACACATGTTTCTTCATGTTGATCTCATGTCGTCCTTGTTATCAAACCAATCAGCATCTGAGATTACTCTGAAGATCAAATTAGAGGCATAAAAGTAATAAAGTCCTTCATTTTAAGTCTTCTTGAAATAGTTAAGTACTCTTTTGTGGCATGCCAATGTGGTCCTCTAGGTTCTTGCTTATATTATGAGAGAACTCCACCCGAGTAACTCAAGTCTAGTATCATTAAAGTAGCATATAGTAGACTTCTAATAAGACTTTTATATGTCTTCACATCATTAAAAAAATCACCTTCACGATGATAAAATTTATGATTCAACTCCATAGGAGTCCTTGCACCTTTGCAACTTGTTATCTGAAACTTGTTCAAGAGATCTTCTACGTATTTCCTTTAAGATACATACCTTGTTCTTTTTAAAGGATTTGGGTACCAATAAAATAAGTTAACCTACCAAGATCTGAAATTTTGAATTCTTTCTCGAAAAGTATTCGACTCTCTTTATGCCTTCAAAGTAATCATCTATAACAACGATATCATCCACATCTATGCAAAGATAAATCTACCCTTCATCTATATTCTTGATTAGCAAACATGTAAGCTTTACTTACGTCAAATCCTATATCAATAAGATATTGAATCAACCTATATATTCAAGCTCTTGGTGCATGTTTAAGACCATATAAAGCTCTTCTCACCTTATAGACATAACCTAGAGATTTTGGATGTTTGAAAGCTGTAGGTTTTCCATATACACCTCATCATTAATACAACCATTCAAGAAAGCATTCTTGATGTCTAATTGATACAAAGGCCAAATCTTTGAAAAAAGTGCATAAAGTAAATTTCTTATGGTTGGCATCTTTGTTATTGGACTAAATATTTCATTATAATCAATTCCATAAGTTTGAGCATACTATTTTACTAATCGTCTTGCCTTATATCTTGAAATCAATCCATCTGCATGTCTTTTGATCCTGTAAACCCATTTCTTTCCTATAACCTTCTATGTAGTGGTCCTTGGTATAAGCTCCCATGTATGATTTTCCTCTAAGTCTTCAAAATATTCAAGCATGACGTGTTTAGATTGCGGCTTTTCTTTGGCTTCATCATAGGATTAAGGTTCTACCTACTTATCTTCTTCCTTTGCTAAGTATGCATAATGATTAATTATAGCAGTAGAAAGTGATGTACCATATCAATATCTCTCTAGATTCTTTCTTTATCTTTGCAATCTCCTTGATACTTGAGGTGAAGTCTCAGCTATGGAGGACCATGCTTATTGGCAATCGTATTGGCAAACCATGCTCTTCTTCAATGTCACTATCTTGTTCTTAAATATTCACATTGCTTTTAGGACAAAAAGGAAAATCAGAGTCATAATCACATGCGAAAGGAACTTTAACTTTATCTTGATACCATGAGTGTGGTTCATCAAAAGTAACATCTCTTGACACTATGAATAGTTTTGTTGAAGGATTGTAAAATATTGAAACTTTTAGATTCTAATCATATCCAATAAGTACACACTTCTCTACTTTTGGTTCTAATTTACCTCTCAACTATGATGATATGTAAACATAAGAAGGACAGCCAAAGATTCTGCAATGATCTAAATTTGGTATGCCACCATACCATACTTCGTAAGATGTTACACCATGTAGAGCTCTTGATGATAACCTATTACTTCTACCCAAAGGTAAAGTTGAAGAACTTTCTCATTGAGCTTACTCTTAGCACACTCAATAAGAATAAAATTCCTCCTTTTAGATACTCCATTTTGCTCTAGTGTATACCTACAAGTAATCTCTCTTTTGTTACCTTTTTGTTACAGATAATCTAAAAAATCTTGAGAGAAAAACTTTCCCCCTCTATCTGATCTTAGCCACTTCAACACTTTAGTTGTCTGCTTCTCAACAAAAGCATGATACTTATTGAATACTTGAAAAACTTCACTTTTATGTTTGAGAAAGTATAAAACATTCCATCTTGAGAAATCATGAATAAAAGATAAAAAATACCTTGATCTTGAAAGAGATGGCTCCCTTGAAGGTCCTTAAACATCAATATGTATAAGTGCCAAAAGATCTTCATGCATGTTTTCATAAATGTGAAGGGCTCGATTGATGGATCAAGTCAACCGTTGGTCTTCCAAGTGATGATGCATGTAAGATGCTTTTGGAAAACTCAAATGATTTTCATGTTTGCTCTTAGCTAGAAAAGCAGTTGCACTTGGAACATGTTATTAGAGATAAAACATTGATTCACATCAATTTCATTTGGAAAAACAACTAGTGAAGTCAAGTTGCATGTGAAAAAATGGTATCACTGTAAGCGTTGTACTGTCCTTTGAATTTGAAAATGCATTTCTACTTCTCAATACATCAAATCACTTGATCTGTTCTATTCAGTACGTCCTTTCGAAAATGGTATCATAGATAATATGTTGTAAATTGACAATTTTTGAGTGCAGAATTTATATTCAGTTTAAGACTATGACTCAAACATGGCTCTATGAGCCATCACGCAAGAAAGGATTCAATAATCAATTCCGAATCCATTCAGCTCACAAAGAAGGGCAAAAAAAAAACTTATGTTAAAGCTTATTTTTTCACTAGAGTAAATCAATACGTTGGAAGGAATAATTGGGCAGAGGATTTTGTTCGTTGTGCGAATACTAATACGGATATATGTTCGTTGTCCTTGCTGTAGAACATGCAAAAAATACCGTAAATGTAAATATATAACATACACAAAATACTGTAATTTTAAACATCTTCTCTGTGTAGAAATGAAACAGTACCGAAGCTGAATTCAAACACTTTATACAACAGAAATAATTCAATTGTTACACTGCAACAATATTTTGATGAAAAACCTATTGTCATCACGAACTTCTTTCCTTGCATTGCGCTAAACATCAAGACTAATTGTCATTTGGCATATTGCATAGCTTTTTCCAGCTTTCTCACACCTTTTGATTGCTCAGAAACCACTTTAGAAAAAGAACTAAAATTTGTGAATCTGTAACTTTGACTTTACACGCGTCCTAAAAACATCTTGTAATTCACTCGTTAACAAATTTTCATACTTTAGGTGTGTGATATACATAAGCCACGAGTTTTAAAAGCTTCTCAAGTAGTAATCCACAAACTATACAGTCCAACAAAAGTGTAAACTCACTAATTCACATACAAGTTGTGTTTGTTTGCTTCAACAAGAATTCAAGAAAGTTCTCCATGTAGAGTAGGAAGATAATTTTATCATTCAGTATGAAACCTTTGCTTAACCTTAAAGGATGTGCTCTGGCAAGGTTCCAACCCCTAAGGATTAAGACTTTTCAAATTTGGATAGATTTATTAAGAACTCTCTAAGCAAGGATTTACGCATGGCATGTCCTCTCTAATCTACAACTTCAAACAATTATGTTTTAAGTTTGTAAGATTAACCACAAGATGATTCAAACTACACATCTCTAGGTGTCCACCTCAAGAACTACCTTCCGAGGAAAAGATGGTGTCTTTATTCATTGATGGCCTAACTAATCACAAAATTTGTAAATGGGTATTTACTAGAAGATCATCTAACATGGAAAAATATATAAAAGAGTGTGTTTATTTCAAAGACACATTGGAATTAGCAAAGGGGTATCTCCCTTAAGGGCTTGAAAGAATTAATGAGGGGGCAAATCAAAATAGACATTGCCAACATTGTGGTGGTGACTACTCTATTAATATTCCATGTTCAAACCAAATTCTTGGGAAATCAATCATGAACATGTGGATTAATGTATGCAAAGCTAAAAGCATGATATTCCATCAAAAGAACGTAACCAAACACTTCCTGACTCATCCAAAATAAGTCCTCCAATTTAGGAGGTAGATTTTTTGGGAAAGGTGGCTCCTAGATTATAGGGGCTTTTATAATGATTTCTTTTCTGATCTCATTGGTTTTCTAGCTCGATTAGAGTGTTCACTAACTTTTGAAGTTGTATCAAGCAAGACCCTTGCCTAAGCTATCCCCTTGCTTAAAGTAGCACCTTACTTTCTTCAATGTTAGCTTTGAGTTGAAATGTCTATGTGTGCACATACGCAATGTTGCTGTTCTCTAGTCTTCAGTTGTAACCATTGGTTTCTCTTCATTATTCATCCATATGTCATGAACTAGGTATTAGAGTCGTTTTTGAGCATGCTAGCTCTCTCCACCATTCTTGAAGTAATCAAGGAGAAGGCTTCAAAATAGTGAAGTGGTGTGAATGTTATCTCTCTCTATGTGTAGGCTCTATTAGAGTTAATTCTATTTGAGTTGTAAGCATTGGCTCTATAGAGAAAAAGAGAGAAAAAGATAGAGATAGAAGAAAAGAAGAAGATAAGGATGAAGAAGGAGAGATTTGAGAGAGAGGAAGAAAGAGAGAGAATGAGAAGAATAAATAGAGAGAGAGAGAGATTTGGACACATGCTTACATGCATAGATGTACATTTGCATGCATAAATACAATCATTCAAAGACATATGCATGTATACACACATGACAAATTATGCATTCAAATGCATATCAATGCATATACATTCATGTATGCACTTAGGTGCATAAATAGCTACCTACATGATTTATTCTGAGCATAAATTCTTACTCTGACCTTCGATATGCGATTTTTCATTTGCAATAGAATCCACATTTAAAGAGATTTTTAATGAGTGGCTAGAAGCTCTATTTGGATTAGCTTTGGAATTCCTTTGAGGGCATTGAGTTTGTTGATTGTGCTTTTGAAATGAAATTCATGAACCATTTTGATGCTTGTACATTTTTAATCATATTTGGGATCACTTAGGAATTGAATGCATTCATTATTGCATCTCTGTACACATGATTTTGTTTACTTATGATCTTTTAAAAGCATGCACAAGTTTTCTCTTGTGTTTTTAGAAATTTTTTTGCATGAGTCAAAGCAAGAAGAAATTATTTTCAACAAAAAAAATGTTACCATCATGAGGGCACGTAGTCCCCAACAATATAGTTTGCACATGTTTGTTTCTTACAGGTTATGGAGCGAAGAGAGAGTATCTTGCCTACTACTAGGCTTATGCCTTTTTAATGATTATGTATTGTTGTTTTATTTCCATTTTATTGGGGGGATGTTGTCCAAATTTTTATAACTGCATCGTTCCATATCCCAAAATAAAACTAGAGAGATATGTTCTTTGAGGGAAGAAGTCTTATGTGTGCTTTTAAAGTAGTAGCAAGAGTAGATGCTTGGGATTTAATTTTAGTACATATGAAGATGCAGGAGTGCATGCATACTCCGACTTTCTTTGAAAGTTTATGTTCATTTTCTCATCATTAAGATGAGCAAGATTTTGTTCAAACATGACTAACATAGTGAATGTGACATGAAGAACTGTATTGTATATAGACAAATTGGAAAAATCATAAGTGACCTTTGCCGTAAATATTTATGTCTAATACAAGGTTGGAGGATAGATTCATCAAGAAAAACCAAAATTGTATTCTTACTTGGAACAAGCTAGCACTATGTTTATGATCATCGATACAAGTATTAAATTCTTGTATGTGGTTTTTCGTGATAAAGTTTAATGAACGTCCAAGAAGCACAATGATGAGAATGACATCCATCGATATTCACTTTCACTAAAAAGTGGATACTATGTTAAGAACCGATTTCCATGAAGTAATTTGGATTGTTGATTGGTTTTGACCTAGATGACCAATAAATGCATGGATATGTACCCATGTCATAATCCATCGAAACTAATGGATGATCATGACTAATCATAAGGATAATCATGTCTCCTCATCTTTAGGTTTAGAAACAAAACTGAGAAAATATTTTGAGGGATAGTAGGCTCAAAGAGGTTTGGATGTTGATATTTGAAAAAAGGCCCAAACTAATTGAAATTTGGAGAGAAATTACCTCACAGGATTTATCTGAATCCTTCCACTTTTTAAGTAATTTAGATACTTTTGCAAAGTTCAAATGACCTCTGCACTAGAGGTGCTGCTAATAGTGGTAAAGGCCTAAAACAAGTGATAGCGGCCTGTTAGCAAGGAGATTTATCTTAACTGGTACATCCAAATTGAATGACTTGTGTTTCAAATGAATTCTTAGAAGATGCATTTTTGCCACGATAATTTTCATTGATTTTAAAGATCATTTGAGAGTTCAAATGATTGTTGGAGTTGTCTACGGAAGCATGCAAACAGTACAAGGAAGAAGAAGAAGCTTGGAGCACAACACACAATACTGAATGTATTACTACTAGAATGTACAAAGATAAGTAACCCGTTAGGGCGATAGGTGTATATACAAGATGGGGGAAAAAACCTCCTAAAGAGGGAAAAAAGTGCATCGACAGACCTATGTGTGTTCACACACATCACTACTTGAATATATCATCAAATCCCCCTTGGGAGTGATGTAGTGAACAAGGAGCTGACACTCATGTATAAGGAAGTGCTAAGCTATGTGGAATCAATCCACAAAAGGAAGTAAGCGCAAAGCTTTGCAGAAAGCTTCAAACTTCTCCCTAGGCAGAGCCTTCATAAAAAGGTATGCAATGTTCTCCTCCATGGGCACATATGACAAGCTGATCTCTCTAGTAGAGAACCTCTCCCTGACATAATGATAATGCATCTCAATGTGTTTAGTGCGAGCATGGAACATAGGGTTCCTCGCAACTACCAAACTGCTCTAACTGTCAGTGAAGATGGTGGTGGCAGAAGATTCACCAACACCCAAATCAGCCATAAGGTGTCTCAGCCACACACACTCAACAACCACTGTGAAAGTTGCCCTATACTCATCCTCACAACTAGAAGTGGCCACAGTAGGCTGCTTCTTGCTCAACCAAGATATGCATGAGCTACCAAACATGAAGCAAAAACCACTAGTGGACACATGAGTGTCATAGCAACAAGCCCAAGCACTATCAAGAAAAGCATGCAAATCTGGCGCTAGTGATCCCCCCTTGGGATAAAACAATCCAAGGAGCTGACTACCACTCAAGTAGCAAAAGATGTGCTTATGTCTGCCAATACTTGATAGCTGGGCAATGCATAAACGTGCTCATCTATGAGACAACATACTAAATATCTGGCCAAGTAATGCATAAGTAAATCAAGCATCCAACAACTTACTAATAGAGAACAACATCAAATGCATCTCCATCATCATGAAGACTCAATCGTAAACTTGTCTCCATAGGAATTGCAACAACTTATCGTCTTCAAGGCCAAAATGCTATAATAATGTGTCAATATATTTCGTTTGACACAAAGCAATTCCACAATCAACTTGCATAAACTGAGTGCCCAAATGATGACACAAATTACCCTAATCATATATCTCAAATGAGGCATGCAAATCAGCCATAAAATCAACAATATGCTTATCATGAGGACCAGTGAGCAACATGTCATCACCATACACAACAATGATCAAAAGCACATCATTAGCATGGTTAACATATAAGGTGCTTTTAGTTGGACTGTTCTCAAAACCATGTGCAATTAGATAGGCATGTATCTTTTCATACCAAGCACGTGGTGCTTGCTTTAAACCATATAATGCCTTCTCTAATCTGCACACCTAGTTTTCATGCCCTTTCTGCACAAAGCCACAAGGCTGAAAAACATAAACTTCTCCATGCAAGTCACCATTCAAAAATGTTGTTTTAATGTCCAAGTGATGTACATTCCAACCATGATGAGCTGCAAGTGCACAAACGCTACTAATAGTAGTCATTTGGTAAGTGGGTGCAAATGTTTCATCAAAATCAATACCTTTTTCGTGCACATAACCCTTTGCAACAAGCCTGGCCTTATACTTGTGTCCATCAGGCTTATGCTTGAGCTTGTATACCCACTTAGTGCCAATGGCCTTCTTGCTAGGAGGCAAGTCACATAAAGACCAGATACCATTCTTCATTATAACATCATATTCAGATTGGATAGCAGCCATCCAATTTTTTGAATTTTGTGCTTCATCAAATGAAACAAGCTCATTCTCATCATAGAGACTAGATGCATCCATTGCATAACCATCTGATGCAAAAGAGGCAAGGACTATGAGAGCCTGAACGAGTAGGATATGATAGAGGTGCATCTGCATATTCAATATTAGCTCTCTCATCAATGCATCATGTAAATCTACATCACAAATCGAATTATTGGCATCATCACATGAAACGTGTAAAGGCTGAGAACTTGCCTCATTAGGACCCGCACTAGAGTGTCCACATATAAAAAGAGGCAGCAAAGTATCATACATGTCTTTGGAGATAATAGATGTCTCTTTAGTACATGAAAGTAACGGATGAATAGCATCTTCCACAAAAACAACATCGCAGTTAACCAAAATGCATTTAGTCTATGGATGATACAGACGATAGCCTTTACTTTTAGAACTATACCCAACAAAAATACATTTTACTACTTTATCATCCAATTTTTAAGATGTTCTTTAGGCACTAATGCATATGCCAAATAACCAAGAACACGTAGATGAGCAATAGATGGCTTGTGACCATGCCAAGACTCATATGGAGTGATAGACTATAGCCCTTTAGTGAGACACCTCTTAAGTACATATGTTGCACACATAACAGCCTCAAGCCAGAAACTGTGTGGTAAAGCCTGCCTATTGACCATACAACTCGCCATCTCCATGAGTGACTTGTTCTTGATTTAGCAACTCCATTCTCTTTATGATGTGTATATGGCACTATACACTAATGTTTTATCCCACATTCGGTGAATGCACTAAAGTCAGAAGACATATATTCCCCCCACACCCCCTGATAAGAAGAGTGGGTGCCCATTTTATATGGTGACAAGTTTCTAGCCAAAACCAAAAACTGTTTGAAGCACATGAACACTTCAAACTTTTCTTTCAATGGATATACCCATGCATGCTTTGAAAAATCATCAATGAAAATCATGAAGTAAAGATAGTTTCCAAAAGAGGGTGTATGCATAGGACCACAAACATCACTCTGAACAAGTTGCAATCTTTGAGTAGCTCGAACTTATCCATCTTTTGGAAAGAAGTAATGTTTCATTTTTCTCGAAATACAACCTTCAGATACATGTTTACTTGGTGCCTCAAGTTTGGGCAAAGAGGACACCATTTCATATTTCTATAGGTGTAGCAAACTAGCAAAATTGAGAGGACCAAAGCGTGCATGCAAAAGCTTTGCATCTGACATAGCTAAGAATCATGTACTGCACATGCTGAATCATTCCCAGATTTTTCATAATCTATGAGCTCATACAGACCATGAGATAAACTTCTGTAAGCAATAATCATATCACCATTTGACAGATCATGGACTATATCTCTGTCATCAACAAATTTCACAACCAAACCAATCTTGGCTAAGGCCAAAACTGATAACAGATTCTTCTTGATCCCTGGCGCAAATAAAGCATTTGATAATGTAAAATAACTACCATCTGTAGTATTCAGAATGATCTTACCAATTCCCATAACAAGATAAGAGGAGTATTTGGCGCATGTAATAGTATTCCCTATAAGGGAACACTAGAGTGAAGAGAAGAAACTGTGCTGTGAGGTAATATGTTTGGTGGCCCCACTATCAAAGTACCAAACATCTAAGTCTACGACACCTATGCACTGCTCATGAGAAGATGGGTCAAAAGTGCAAACAGTCATAAAAGCCCATTCTTCATCCTGCACAAGATTAGCAGCCTCTATTTTCAATGTAGTGGCCTCTACAACAACCATTCTGGCCTCTTTCTTCTTTGCATCTTTAGCAGCCAGTTTTGGATAGCTCTTAATGACATGACCATTTGCTTTACAATATTAATAAAACAATTTTTGTTTTTCTGATTTCTTCTCATCTTTGTCTTCCTTCTTTGATTGTGTAGAGTTAGTAGATTTCTGCTCACTAATTTGTAAAATATCACCATCTTTTGATGCAATTTGTATCAGCTTGAGTACCTCTATTTGTAGTACCTATATTCATAGGTGTAACGGGACATCTTTCAACACCCTACACAATGTTCCATAGTCCTTTTGTGACCAATACATGACACATCATATAAGCCCACAATAGGTAATTTGTACCATCTAATTTATCCTCAATAGCCAACATTTGAAATACATCACTGCTTTCAGCAATGGCCTCTAACTAAAATCCCCTGATGCAAAAAATGACTATATTTGGAAAATTTGAACAGAATTACCCAAACAAGTTCTACTACACTTGTAGTAGACTTTGAGATGCTTATATTGGCAAACTAAAACATATATATATCTTTGGAACAAAAAGACAAAATAGCCTACACAAGCACTGTGATAATGCATTCAGAGGTCCAAACGAGCTCAAATTGCAATTTCGACACCATAAAACGAAGTAGTTTTGATCTCCTAATCACCCTAAGTATGCTGGCCAAATTTCATGGGATTTTGAGATTGCGACCGAAAGGATGTTGAATATGCCCTAGATGAAGTGGAAACTTGCTCTGATACCAATTATTAGAGTTAGACGTCTACGGAAGCATGCAAAGAGTACAAGGAATAAGAAGAAGCTTGGAGCACAATGCATAATACTAATTGTATTACCAATAGAATGTACAAAGATAAGTAACCCGTTAGGCCCATAGGCGTATATACAAGCTGGGGGAAAAAACCTCCTGAAGAGGGAAAAGAGTGCCCCGACGGTCCTGGTGTGTTTACACACATCACTACCTAAATATATCAATTGTGATCTCTACATATAAAAGTGTAGCCTCTAGAATTTGTGCAATGGCTAGAGAATATATCTTAACTTTTAATGATTTTTCTTTCTAACCTTATAAAAACATCTCAAGATAGTGATTACAAAGTCTCAAGATGAGATATGTCTCCATTAAGGAGATATGAATAAAATAATGAAAGTTAGCCTCTGTAATTTTTTAAAATATTGCAGGTATAGGGGCTTCGTATTTTGGTCATTGTAAAATACTAAAATGCCCGAATACTTTGAAGTGTATATCAATGGAATTATGCTTATCTAAATATATGCTATCGAAGTTTTGAAGAAATTAAAGATTAATTGATACATCAAATGACCTATTGTCTGCAAAACAATCTCTGATGAGATAGACCCTATGTCATACCTAAAAATTCCACTAGTTTAGAATTTACCTTCATAGATTGAAGATATTCTAATAGTGCAAGTGCATTTTTGTAGCCTCAACTAAGTATATGTGTAGTAGAGACAGAATGCTAATTTTTAATGCATATTTGATTTAATTTCACCTTATGAAGTAAAAATGCACTTCAATATGCCTTTTTCTAGCATGATTGAGAGGATTTGATGCTAGATCAATGATACTCATATTCTCACAAAAGATTCAATATGTGTCAACCTACAAATTAAGCTCCATAAATAGATTCTTAATCCACATTAGCTAAAATGTGACTTGAACCGAAGATATATGCTCAACCTCAACGGAACATAATGCCACTCTGGGTTGCTTCTTTGAAATCCATCAGATCAACTTACTACCCAACATCACTAGGTAACTACTTTTACTCCTTCTATCTTCCTTCCAGCCAACCCAATCCACATTGGAGTAAGCTTTGACCTACATATCATCATCAAATGAGTAGAACAATCCTTCATTTATATTGACCTTGAGATACCATAACACTCTTTTTGCAAATTGCCAGTGTATTGTCCTTGGACTATGCATAAATTGTGATAATACTCCAACTCCATATGCTATCCCAAGCCTACTTATTGTGGCATAATTCAAAGATCCCACAATTGATCGATACAAAGTTACATCCTCTAATGGTTCTCAAGAGCTTAGCTTTACATTAACTTCCATGGGATTTGAAATAGGCTTGCAATGTAGCATCACAAACCTCTCAAGTAGGTGTAGAACATACTTCCTTTGTGTGACCATAATACCTTCTTCTTTGTATACAACTTCAATGTCAATAAAGTACCTACAATCTCTAAGAGCAAAGATCTTAAACTCCTTTCTAAGATTTTCCTTTATCTCCTCAATGTCCTTTGTACCATTATCTCTAATGATAAGATCATCTACATACACGCACATGTAGACTACAAGTTCTCCTCTTTGTTTGATGAAACGAGGTGGATCCACCTTGCATTGATTGTAACCACATTTGATTGAATAGTCCACCAATATTTGGTTCCAAGCCCTTGGAGCTTGCTTTTGGCCATAAAGTGCCTTCTTTAACCTACAAAGATGATGTGGAAACTGTTGGTGCAAATGCCAAGCCTACACACTTGGCTAGGCATGAGAAGATCTTTTGAGTTCCATGCGAACCATTGCTATGAGTCTCTTTACCTTTTACCATTTGTAAAGGTCAAATTGACTTGAAGGAATATTGTAAAAACCACTAAACTCCTCGAGTTAGCTGAATTGAAAAGCTACAAGTTTATTAGAGAGAATATCTCCTAGATTAGTGGATCATCTTTTATTGAGAGCCAAAGCTGAATTCAAATTTAAAATTTGAATGAAACATCTATAAAAGATGAATGTAAAACTTGCGGGTGAGAGAGCACTCCAATCCCGAGGCATTAGCTGATCATTTTGTAAGAGTGTGAGGCTCACATCATGGCCTACATCTCTATCTATCACTAGGCATTGATTATCATGCCAATGCCCATGTACAACATTGTTTCATAGTACAATAGATCATTCATTATATCTGTTGATCTCTCTGTTAGTGTCACTCAACACAGTCACTTTGAATTGCTCATATTGCAGTCAACATTCCACCATATTTAATATTCTATAGCTCATTGGAATCCACCCTAAGTCTACTACATGTTGACAAATTTTGAAGACATTCCATTCAGTCGATTGGGATTAAAGCACATCAAACTGATCACTCATCAATTTTTGCAGAGGTCCTAAAAAATCGAGGGTAATGCTTTGCTTGCTAAAATGATTGCTCAGTGTATAGTTTATCATTTTACGTAATTCCACTTGGAAGCATTAGCTCATTAAGCTACTTTGATATGTCAAAAAGGAATTTTTCTAATTCCTATTGTATTGGAAGCTCTGAGCTTAACAAGAAGCAGGTGTGTGAGCCAAAATAGAAGGTTTTCATTAGATTGCGAACTTGGAAGTAGTCTGTTTCGAATCAAACATTACTCACATCATTTCCAAAGTACATGGGCACTTGTTTAGTGTCATTGGAAAGCTAAGAAGGCTACAACTCAATTGTGAGGCTAAAGAGGGCTGTTACAAAGCAGGGATTAGTAGTACCAACTTATTTTCTAGAGTGTCCATCCATATTTCACAAGAGTGGTATCAGAGCAAAGCTAAGGTAAAATGGGAGATGGTTTTCCTTCTTTCATTCATAAATTGGACAGGAACAACTATCATGCATGGTCCTTGAGGATATCTTGAAAGAGATTCTTCAATTTTTTTGTCGCTCAGTAGATTTTAATTTTTTATGCAACATCATTTTCAGATGATATCATAATTTGGCCATTTTTGAGATGGAGTTGACAACTATGATGACTATCTTTTGACAAGGTAACACTTGGAAATGTCGAGTGAAAGTGTATCTTCACAGTGTAGCTTATGTAACATGATGTAATTTACTAGGGAGACGTAGGGTGCATATAATATAGGAATTTGGTGTTGATTGACGATTTTGTTTTTCAATTCCATCTAACTTTTGAACCACAAGAAACTCATCCGATTTGGATTTTTCTTACAAATCCACTTGAATATGTTAAAGCTTTATGAAAATCAATTTTTAAGAAGAGAATGTCATACGCTTTATGAAAATCAAATTTTTTTAAGAAGAGAAGATGTTGTTCCCACACAACATATTCAAGACCTTTCCAAATGTCGAAGATTCTGTTAAGCAGGGACCTTCATTTGATGAATCGTTTCTGGCTTTCACGAATCCAAGACCAAAGATGACACAAAGATGTGATTAGATATAGCTTTGGCAAAGAGCTTGTAGCCAATCTGGAACATGGTAATCAGCTGCCAATTTTCAATTTTATTCTTTTTTAATATAAAGGAAGTTCGGCATTAGCCTACTCTCCCGGACTTGAATTAAATAAAGAAAAGTACAAGAGAAGGGGACTAGTGCCCACGGGACCCCCCAAATCCCACAAAGCAGGGGAAGCAGGGGAAGCAGGGGACTAGTGCCCACGGGACCCCCCAAATCCCACAAAGCAGGGGAAGCTCTTGCAATCTCTGTTTTGTATGAGCTTTATGACTCCTTTGAGGGAAATGCTTAACGCCTCCCTCGAGAGCATGTAGAGAGGGTCCGTATACATACAATACTTAAAGGTTCTAAGGAACTCGCCAGTAAAGTTTCCCATTCTTAAGTTTCCTCAGTAAATAATGAGAATGACGATCATATGACCCCTCCGAACAACTTTCATGACAATAAACATATGCAGAACGCAAACTTCTTTAGTCCTGTTATGAAGGTACTGAATGATGATGTGGCACTATTATGTAAAAACCAAAAAGAACTAATATGACATATGTATTCCACCATCGCCGCGCCATGAAGAAATTCTTATTCTTCTCTCTCTCGTCATTGTCTTCACGTGTATGCACTGACATAGCTGCACTTTATCAGAACAAGCACACAAGGTGGTATCAGAGCACGAAAATTACTCGTTCAGTTTGGAAAAGCTAGGATTTGTACCTACTATGGAAAAGGAGTTCATCCACATGACCGTATCACTCACGACACAAAATTCCTAGTGAATCAGAAAGCCTAGTTTCGACGGAACTATCAAAAGCAGCAGTAAGTGATGCTTCTGCACGTAGATAGCGATCATGCCAGTCTGTGAAAGCATACAAAGGAAGTCGATATGGCTGCGCTTCAACCTTGGTCCGATAAATCCCCATCAAGCTGAAAGTTCCAGCAACGATTTAGATGGCAGGGATGAAGATCAGAGCTAGAGGATTTTTTTGACTCTGAGTAATTGTTGAAGCAAATACTTGAAGTGTTACTTGCCTGTTCATCAAGAGAGATTACAAAGTCTGACCGTTCAAGAGAGATACAGATTTTAATTGTTGAACACAGGGAACACACAGAGAGATAAAGACACTAAAAAAAAAAGGAAGTCATTTTTTGGGAGGTGAAATTATGTAGTAATTGAGGAGTATTGAATTCTTGGATTTGTATGAAGTCGTCTATATTGTAAGGTACACATTTGATTTCAGTTTTTTATTTTGATTGCATGTGGCAGCAGACTTCATGTATTCTCTTGTGGTTCCTTGAATGGACAATACTCACATGCTGTGAGGTGAATGTATGCATTTTGTGGGTTCGTAATATGGACAAATCACGCACCTTATGAGGTTATATTACCTTACTAAAAACCATTGAATTGAAACAAAAAACTGAGGCACATGGTGAGGTTTTTAATTGGGGTATTCTCGTCTTTGGAGATACTTTGGTGATATAGGTGGAAGGCCAAAGAGAAGACAGTCCAAAGACCTCGTGTACCGATCATGGGATGAATGTATGACTTTGAGGCCTCCCGTTAGCGAATATTTGCTTATGTTACGTGTTGTTATTGATGCTTTTACCCAGAGTTTGGGTTTTGGACTGGATTCACTATAGTTGCATTAGGGGAAAAATGAACCCTGCATGGACCTTTTAGATTAAGGAGTGATTAGTGATGGACCAATGAGAAGAGAGTGGTGGGCACAATCTAGTCCCTTAATCACATAGGCTAGGCATAGGCTTCCCTTGTTTTTGTGTAGTCAAAGAGGAGAAAACCACCTAGATCTTGTGGTTTTGGCCATTTGAATGGTTTTGAAAGCCTTTCAAATGAACTAGAGCCCTTGGATTGATTAAAAGATCTAAAGGTTCAGGTAAAACTGCAAAAGTCAAGGCAATATTGGATTTGAGCCCTTGGATTTCTTTGAAATGCATGGCTAAGATTGTATGGGCCTTCAAAAAATGGCTTTCATTGCTACCCATTGGATCTTTAAGATGATCAGACGGCTCATATGAGCTCCACATCAGAAAAATTGCCTTCTATTTTCCTCCATTGGATTCAAAGTTGATCCCACGGCTCACATTCAGATCCGCCTTTGGATCCAACTTTCAAAAGCGCCTTTTGATCTATGCCATCAGAAGAAGACTCTATCGGATGGCTATGGATGATTCCCCTCTCTAGATCAGCCCAAGATGCGCTCAGCCATTAGATTGATGAGCATCTAGTGACCGAAAAAGCTGCAAAAGTGTGCAAATGCAATCATGAGAGAATCTAGAACCCCACGCATTGTGAGATCAATCTCTCTCTAGATTTCCAATGACGTAAATCCTATCCATTCAACTTTGACATCCAATGGCTATAAATATTTCCATTTCATAATTCAAATATAAGGGTGCATCAAACAATATTTTATTTGAGAAAACCACTCGTGGTTTTCTCTAACTCCCATAGATTAACCTCTTTAATCCCTAAAAATTAGGAATCCTTACAAAGCCCATGCAAGGCTCACTTTTTTCCCTAATGTGATTTGGCTCATACACACTTTGGACAAAGGAGACTCTACCAAAATGTCTTCAGATTGTTCATGAATGAGCATATAACTGCATAGAGATGCAGTGAGTGCTTAGAACAAGAGGAAAAACATTGAGATTAATTGTGAACATTCAGTCTTTTGGTGCATATATCTAGAAATATAGCCAAAAAGCTACCAAAAGTTTTGTAGGCCTTGCCATAAGATTGCCATTGCATAGGCAAGTGCTTAAATTGCAAGAATGGGTGATAACATTGTGCAAATAGTTGGTGATAAGCTAAATAAAGATAATTATCACATACGGTCATATAGGATGGAAAATTTCTTGATGGGAAAAGGTCTTTGGGGATTAGTGAATGGAGAGGATGAGTGTCCTGAGTTGCTAGATAACCTGACTACATAAGAGCAAAAGGAGTATAAAACATGGATAGAAAAATCTAGAAAAGTTCTCTAGTGGATTTCGATATGTATACTAGAGAGCCTCATTCCTCAGAGTATGGAGGCTAGCACACCAAAGGAAGCTTGAGACATAATTCATAAGATATATGGTAGATTGAGGAAAGCTAGAAAAATTCACTTAAAGAAAAAATTGCATAGCATATGGTGTGGAAATAGATCCATAACCAATTATGTGGCTGAAATTAGAAATATCACTGATGATTTAGCTTCCATAAATTGCAAGGTTGATGATGATGATATGGTTTCAGTTATGCTGAATGATCTAGGATGGTAGTACAAGATTTTAGATACTTCTATTCAGTAAGAGGCACTATGCCCGATTTTGACAAGCTAGTAGTAGTTTGAATGATAGAAGAAGTAAAGCTTGGTTTGAATGCATCGAGAAGTGGCATTTCAAGAGATCATGCATTATTTTAGCATAGAGGAAGAGATTCTAGTTGTGGACATTCATCTTCATATGCGAAGAGGTAGAGGAAGATCACAAGCACCTAGAAAATGTTAGCGTTGTGGCAAGTATGGCCATTTTAAGAAAGATTGCTATCATAA